>JANIJG010016679.1:0-27301 GCA_024611175.1 Megaceryle torquata | reverse complement strand
GGGTGCTGGGTTTCTTTAGCTTGGAGGAGACTGAGGCGTGACCTCATTAATGTTTATAAATATGTAAAGGGTGAGTGCCAGGAGGATGGAGCCAGGCTCTTCTCAGTGACGTCCAGTGATAGGACAAGGGGCAACAGGTGCAAGCTAGAACACGGGAGGTTCCATGTAAATGTAAACGAGAAACTTTTCTCATGGTGAGGGTGACAGAGACTGGAACAGGCTGCCTGGGGAGGTTGTGGAGTCTCCTGCTCTGGAGACATTCAAAACCCACCTGGATGCATTCCTGTGTGACCTGATCTAGGTCATGCTACTCTGGCAGCCACGTTGGACTAGATGATCTTTAGAGATCCCTTCCAACCCTGAACATTCTGTGATTCTGTGACTCCAGCTGCATGTGCATTGCGCGTGTACAGTTGGGACCATTTGTTGAACAGAAACAAGGCACTGGCATCAAGTACAGGTGTGAATCCATGCAGATGATAAATCCGAATCCAGTTTATTTCTTTTTTTTTTTTTTCTTTGGGTCTTGGAAATTCTTCCCTAAAACAAAGATCATGGCATTTCACATTCAGCAGAAGTGAACTGGTACAGCAAAGCCATGCCTACCTTCCATTAACACAGACTATCAGCATAACGGTACTGTCACCCAGCTATCTGCTTTTCTGTCCATCTAGTTATTGCTTCTAGATAGCAGCCCACCATTGTACTTGTATGACCTATTTAACTACTCTACTTTCCTCATGGGTTCCTCTCAGCCCTGTATGCACTGCCCTGTGCACTCTTGCTGCCGCTCCACTTATGTCTTCCTTGCCTTCTCCCCATCCCTTTTGAGCAGGCCTGAGATGCTGCCTGCAGAGCATGATCTGGAAGGCACTGGTATCACAAAATCACAGAACGGCAGGGGTTAGAAGGGATCTCTGGAGATGGTCTAGTCCAACCCCTCTGATAAAGGAGGTTCACCTAGTGTTGCACAGGAGCACATCGAGGAAGGTTTTGAAAGTCTCCAGAGAAGGAGACTCCACAACCTCCCTGAGCAGCCTGTTCCAGGCTCCAACAACCTCACAGTAAATAAGTTTTTCCTGATGTTGAGGTAAAACTTCCAGTGTTCCCATCGACCCTTGTCCTGTTGCTGAGCACCACTGAAAAGATACGCATCCCATCTTCCTGACATCCACCCTTCAGATATTTATAAACATTGATAAGACCCTCTCTGAGTCTTCTCCTAAGCAGCCTCAGGTCTTTCAGCCTTTCCTCATAAGAGAGATGCTCCAATCCCTTAATCATCCTTGTAGCCCACTGTTGGGCTCCTTCCAGTAGTTCACCGTGTCTCTTGAACTGGGGAACCCAGAACTGGACACAGTACTCCAGATGTGGCCTTACTAGGGCAGAGTACAGGGGGAGGAGAACCTCCCTCAACCTGCTGCTCACACTCTTCTTAATGCACCCCAGGATACCATTGGCTTTCTTGGCCACAAGGGCACATTGGTGGTTCATGGCTAACCTGTTGCCCACCAGGACTCCAAGGTCCTTCTCCATGGAGCTGCTTTCCAGCAGGTCAACCCCTAACTTGTGCATGGGGTTCCTCTCCAGGTTCAGGACTCTACACTTGCTTTTGTTCAATTTCCTTAGGTTCCCCTCTGCCCAACTCTCCAGCCTGTCCAGGTCTCTCTGAATGGCAGCACAGCCCTCAGGTGCATCAGCCACTCCCCCCAGGTTTGCACCATCAGCAATCTTGCTGAGTGTACACTCCGTCCCTTCATCCAGGTCATTGATGAAATGTTGAACAAGACTGGTCCCAGTACTGACCCCTAGGTAATACCACCAGCTACAGTCCTCCAACTAGACTCTGCACCACTGCTCCCCTCTGAGCTCTGTCATTCAGCCAGTTCTCAATCCACCTCATGGTCCGCTTATCTAATCCACACTTTCTGAGCTTCCCTAAAAGGATGCTATGGTGTAGGGGTATATGGCTGGTTACTTTTGGTGTTGTAGGCTATACAGTTGTGTTGTGTAAAATGTAAGAATTTCTGAAAGATAATTATTTCTAAACTTTTGATCAAAATAGTGTACTCCAAAATAGTTACAAAATCTTATCTGCCCTTAATGCATTGGATGGATTCTGTAGATGTTTCAGGCTATGGCTACGCTAGTAATCTAATACCAGGATCTAAGTCCAGGCTAGTAATCAGACTGTTAGTTCAGTTCCTGGCACAGTTTTGGCCTGTGCCCATTAGCACTTTTCCCTCAAAATTCCTGGATCCGGTCCAGAGCTCAGGTTCTTCTGGAGACTATTCCCAAAAGACAGGACAACTCTCCTTTCCTCAACGTGTGATATTGTTTACCTGCAGAGATGCAAACTGGGCCATATCCCTTGATCTCAAGGCCAGAGCATAAGCCTTGTCCTCTTCTATTTACTAGTATAGTAGTGACCTAATAGTCTTAATGTAGTTTCCAATGGAAAATGACAATATCTCCCTGTCAAAAGAGAATAGCTCAGGGTTGCGAGCATAGACTAGAGAAATCAGATGAGATCCATTTTTGAGAGGGACAGACTGAGCATGCTTTCTACATTGTTATAAAAAATAACCCGTGTAAGTCTCTCTTCATGCAACTAAAGCATAATATCAAATTATGTGAAGAATTAATGATGGAGAAAATGTTCAGTGTAAAGGAGCTCTCATACAAGTGTTGTCAGACAGGAGAGAGAAGGCAGGGAAATATTCCTGAAGGCAAAGTCATACTGTGGTGACAGCCATACCATGGTGGCAGTGGTACTGCAGGGGCAGATGCACCAATGTGTTGGTTGTACTGCAAGGGCAGTGGTACCATGGTGGCAGTGGTACCATGGTGGCAGTGGTAATGCAGGGGTGGTGGTACAATAGATTGAACAGACAGGGAATGTTGGCTAAAACCGAAACAGCAAGAAAAGTTATAGACAAACCTGCATACAGCCAAATCTTTTGTGTACAATACTGCTGTGTTACAAGCAGTGCTTGTTTCTGTGAAGGCTTTTTCTCCTCTTACTTTGTGATTTTCTCATCTGTGTTCAGGCTTGCTTATTCTGTGTCACAGCCCAGTTTAGCCCATCTCATTGCTGCCCAGAGTACCTGTGCATCCTGGAGAAGAGAAGGCTATGGGAAAACCTTATAGCTGCCTTTCAGTACTTAAAGGGGGCCTCTAAGACAGCTGCAGAGGGACTTTTTACAAGGTCATGTAGCAATAGGACAAGGGGTAATGGCTTTAAACTGCAAAAGGCTAAATTTAGATCAGATATAAGGAAGTAGATCTTCACTGTGTGGGTGGTGAGACATTGGAACAGGTTGCCCAGGGAAGTTGTGGATGCTCTATCCCTGGAAGTGTTCAGGGTCAGGTGGGATGGGGCTTTGAGCAACCTGGTCTGGTGGAAGGTGAATTGGAACTAGAAGATATTTACAGTTGCTATGATGCTACGGATTTCTTTATAGCACTTACATGTCAAGGAAGGCTAATCCTGATGGGATAAGTGAGTTTTTGGCATGTCTGTTCAGTTTAGAGGACTCTGAATTGAATCCTCTGCATATAGGCAGACTGAACTAGGACAAAATGCTAATCTGGTAATAAACACTTTTATCCTAATGTGTACACAAGTGTCATAATAAGGGTCTGATTATAGAAAGTAAAAGTGTTAAGGTAACATGATTTAAAATAAACAGGTTGTCATATTTACTGTATTTTGAACAAGAATCAGAAAATACATCAAGCATATTGTGTATGAATCTTAATCTGATGAAGAATGGTTTTGAGATGTTTTCTTCAATGTTGTCAAGTCTATTTCAACATTTGTGGCATCGGTAGCTACCAAAGTTATCGTTTGGAGTTTAAAGTTGATGAGTATAGGGGGGAATTAAAAAAGTGTATAATAAAAGATCACACCCTTGCAAAATATTTTAATAATCAACAATATTGTGAGAGGAAAATAATATATATGACAATTTACTGTGATTTTTGGTAACCCTATTACAAAGTTTGCATAATGCAGTGAGAGCTCTGCAATCTGCCTCTGCTCAAAAGGTTGCTCAAGTCATTATCATCACAATTTTTTGAGTAATAGCAATAAAACATTTTTCTTCTGTGTATAGAGCGCTGGTGAAAATTGTTGTTCCTACCAAGTGTATATGGAAATGAGATTTCTTTGGTTTTTATGTCATTATGGGCAAATATAAACAAAAATTTTGAACCATAAATGTCAGCATTAACATTTAGCTTGAAGGTCTCTCTCAGCCTGGAGGGAATGTTGGATAAAAGAGAAATAAAATTGAAATAGAATAGAAATTCTTCATAAAATGTCATTTTTAATGTAACAGTATTACAATTTAAGACATTATCAAAACCATACAAATAAATTCACATTAACATTAAAGGTCTCCCTAACTTAGCTGTTTAAATGAAAGGCCAACACAGACAGACAGAAGGGCTGCATAGTGAATTACTGTTAAGAAAACTAAGGTCAGTCTCTTAGATGCAGCCAGTTGCTTCCCCCTTCAAACAAAAACATGCAACAAGAATCAAAATAAATCACTAAATAGAGAACTCAAACTTAGTAAGATATAAAAGGAATTCTTTTTTATCCACAAAGAAACAATTCCATCTGCAAAAGAAAGTAAATTGTTGCATCGCCAGCCTTATTAGCTGTTTATCATTGCTTTGTCATCATACTTAAGAACCTTGCTCCTAGAGTAATTCAGGTACCACAGTGACTTTATTTCTGGGTATTCTTAAACTGAATAAGTTATTAAGCATTACATATAAAATCCACAGAATAAAAAATTTGGGTTTTGAGTTAATTTTTTAATAGAATGTTCAAGGCCTATTAAAATTATGAGCTTTTAGGGTAATGTAAAATGCTCTTTAATAAGCTGCAGCACATTATGACTCCCTGTTTCATCTGTGTCACTTAGTGGTCTTAGGTTTTGCTACCATTAGGCTAAATTGAACAAATGATTTGGAACTTTATTAATTGGGAGGAAAGGGGGAAATGTCAATCATTAGTCACTAATAATTTTACTTGCCATATCTGTCTTTACAAAAGCACTAGCAGACCATACTGTACACTAAGTATGTTTTAATTAAAACAGAGAGATAAAGCCATAGCAACACATTGAAAGAGAGACATTTTACCTAGACTTTTGTGAACTTGGGACTGACAGGGCATTAAGACAATTTGTGTTAGGAGGACCATTCTAAACCTAATATTCTTAAGTCTTTCAGCTGATCAGAAGTTGTCATGTGTGTGAACTGCTCGCACCACATTTATTTCCAGCATGCCCGAAACAAAGAATTTAGCATTAAAAGCAAAAACGTTTATAAAAATTATCCTCCTTGCAAAAAAAGCAGCTTCACTGTGTTTCCTCAGCTGCTGAATTATTTGATACCTCCCAGATTCTTGTAGTGACTTTAGCTCATTGGAGTTGGTGGGAAAAAAAAAAAAAAAGGAGGTTAGTAACACAGACAAGTTCAGGAAGGTGAGATTTTGCAACACAACTCCCGATACTACACTGCTGTTTATAGTGGTGTGTGCACACCAAATTATTATCAGGATCCAGTTAAAGTGGTAAAAATCCTGTCTTCTATTGCCTCTCCCAGCAGTGGAGGTGTGCTCTGCCAACCTGTGTGCAGAGAATGGCTGATACACAAAGCAGAGCAAACTGTTCTGTAGGAAATGAGGGATGGAAAATAAATCTCTTTTTCTTAATGATTATTCATTCTTTACAGTGTGTTGATTTGGCAGCCTAATTATTGCTATTCCCCAGGCATGCTATGCTCTCTACTCTGTGGGATGAACAGGGCAGGATGGGATGGGGTGGGATGGGATATCACGGGGTGAGTGTTGGAGTGGAGTTTCTCATCCAGGAGTGCTGGATACTGTTTGTCCTGCTCCCTCTGATGGCAGTTGTATTCTGCTGCCTACTACTGTGAGAGGGAAGCTTATGATGCCCAGCTAGATGTCCTGTCACATTACTTTTTAGAGCAGCCATTTCATTTGCCTCGTTTCATATTTCAGTAATAAGACAATACTAGAAAACTTGTACAATAATGACCACCTGAGTATTTAGGCTTCCAGACAGTGGTTTGAACACCTTTTCCACTCCAGGAGATGGATTCTCAAATAACAAATGTTAAAATACATGTTTTTATTTGTGGCCACGTCCCTGGGAAATGTGCATTTCTTTCTCAAGAAGTACTGAGGCTGAGAATCAAGTTTAGTGTTGTTTTTAATAGAAAGGTCTGTGATGGCTGGCTGTATTTCAGAAATTCCTATGAGAAAGGACTCAGCTTATTTCTCAACAGAGCTGCAGATGAGCAATGATCCAAGCACAAGAGAGGTCAGTTCAGCTGCGTGGGGGATCAAGACAGTTCAGATTGTAACAGGGATTTCTGAATAAATGAGCTGTATCTTTCTACAGATCAGGCAGATAGGCCTGCTATCTATGGAGAAAAAAAGAGCATTATTTGAAGTCTGAGGTATGTCACTGGATTTTCTCTAATGCTCATTCTTCAGCTACTCCTGAGCACCAGCTGCTGCACTGGTACTTCATTCACACCTCTATCTCTGTAAGCACTGCTTCAGTCCAGGTTTGCTTCACCTGTTGGCCACCAGCAAATTGAGTGCCCTCAGCTCTGATTTGTCTGCAATTCACTACAAATTTGTTGTGATGCTGTTTATAAATTTTCTCTGCCAAACAAACTCAGCTCAATCTACCTTTTCAATTTTTGGGGACTTTGTTCCACTGGAATCTGGAAATCTCTACACAGTCATCTTTGATACTGAGCTCATATGAGTTATAAAGACCACTGCAGCTGTTGCTGACACTGATCTTTTTTCACCAAATGAAATCAGACTCTTACTTGAGATATGTCTCCTGTTGAGGAGCGTTTTTATTCCACTTTTTTATTGCCTCCACTTAATAGAGGCATTTCCCCAGCATTTACTAGTTTTTCATTTGGAGAACAGGCATCATATTGCCTCATCCCAGAAGGCAGGTATCAGATAGATGGGAATCTCCTCCTGGGAGGAGATCTTTGATATATTCTGTTCAGATTAATCCTTCCAACCTCCCACCTTCCCTGCTGTTGCAATATCCTGCTTTGGATTCTAGGCAATAAAGTAACAACTTTAGTTTCTAATGTTTTATTCCCGGAAAGGTTTAGATGAACACAAAGGCATACAAGGTTATGACCTTGCATATGGTCATGACAGAAACTGCTAGTTAAAGATGCCAGACTTCCATGGGGAGAGCAGAAACTCAGCGGGTGTTTAGAGAAAAATCTTCCCAGGGGAAAATTGGTTCTTGGAGGGTAAGCGAGTGTGAATAAACTCATCTTTTCATGGATTATTTTCTTTTCACCCTTCTCAATTCCCCACCTCTAAAGAGATTTTTTTCTCTGACTCAGTGGCCATGGAAAGTTGTAGGGCAATGGAATATAAATATATTGTGCATTGAAAAGTAGCTAATATTGTATGCCAGCCAGGGACATGTTCTGTAGCATTGGTTTGGACTGTTTGATTTGACCCAGGGACACTTCAGTCAGTCAAGCAGTGCATTATCATTTCAAGCTCAGGAAGAGGTATGCTATTAATCTAGGTGAGCTGCAGTCAGACTTGACAGGCAGGGGACAAATCCCTAATCAATCTTTTAATCACCCACCTGGGGTGATTTGAATGAAGTCAATTAAGGGATCTTTCATCAGCAGAAAAAGCTGTACTCAACGAGTTGAGGAAACATATGTAAGATTTCCTTTGTGAAGATGTCTTTAAAATAAAACTCTGAGTATTTACGTCTTTCCTCATTCACTTAGTACAGAATAAGCTGATGAGAAAGGAAAGATGAGTGTGGGATAATTGCATAAAGTTTCGAAGTAATATAATCACAAATAAATTTCCTCATTCACAAGGAGAGCTGCAAATATTCCAGAAAGTGCCAAATTGTAAAGAAACAGTAATACAGAATATTTATTTTGATAGACCAGTTCTATACAATATCATGGTCAAATAACTGGATGAGGTGTTAAAGGAGTGGTTTTGTTATCATATATAGTGAAGAAATATATTCTACTGAGACTGACTTTTATAATTTCTTTTTTGGCTTTTTTGATATAATTTGTTACTAATATTTTGTATTCAAAACTCCTGCCAGACCTAGTGAAACACGGGATGTCCATAAAACCCAAAACTGCTGTAATTTCTCAACAGAGATACTGTATTTTAACTTGTTGGGATGTACCTTTACATTTTGAGCAGAAGGTGATTCTTTCTATTGAATCATGAGCTGTGCGATTTGCTTACTGAGACTTAATATTTCCAGATCTTTGAACATGTGATCTGTAATGTAATTGATTTGATTCTGGCAAGGGTAGAGCCACAGTGTTGTAATCTGTAGTGTCTGTCATTCCTGTGATTACACAGATTTGAATCATAGAATGCTAGGGGTTGAAAGGGACCTATGGAGATCACTGAGTCCAACCCCCTTGCCAGAGCAGGATCACCCAGGGCAGGCCACACAGGAACAGATTCAGGTGGGTCTTGAAAGTCTCCAGAGAAGGAGACTCCACAACCTCTCTGGGCAGCCTGTTCCAGGCTCTGTCACTCTCACAGTGAAGTTTTTTCTTATGTTGAGGTGGAACTTCCTGTGTTTCAGCTTGTGACCATACTACTATAGTATTTTAATAGAAATTGAAATTAGAAATTTACAGGTAAATTACTGAGTGATAACTTTGTGTTAATGTTTTAAAAATCCTACCCACATAATAGAAAGGTTCCATGAAATGGAAGACTGAAAAAAACAAAGAGAATTCTGATATAAGTTTCATGGATTTTAGACTTGGCCTTACTGTGAATCATCTTCCCATGCGATGCTATGAAGGCATAGAAATGAAATTTCCTCCCCTTTGGATAACATTATGATAAAAAATAAAAAAAAAAACCTACTGTATGAGTAATGAACCTGGGTTTCTGCTGAATTATGTTCCATATTTCCTACTTCCCACCATTCCGTGTTCTCCATTTACCTACATTAGGATGCTCAATTCCTTTCTAAATGACTGTCTAGACAAAAACCAATAAAGACAGTTTATTGATACTGGTTGCTGAAAGAGCTATGGGAAGGAGAGTGAAGTGCAGCTTGTCTTTTTATTAGTTTACTAAGTTAGTAGAAGTACTAATCTCCCTTACCCAGACAGACTTTTTAACAAGCTTGCAGGACCTTAATATCTTTAAGACCTGAATTTGACTGCAAAAATAGCTACTGGGAGACTGACAAATGGACAGAAAATAAGATCAGGCTGCAGAACCCTCATTTCCTTGGCTAACAAGGTGAAAATGAGTATATAGCTTGAAAATGACTATTCATTCCTCCATAAGTTGGTCAGATAGTGGACTGTGTGTAACTGATAGAAAACCATGGAAATGGAAGAAGAAATGAGATGAGGATTGCTGAGATGGTTTTGATGAAGAGGGCACAAAAAATAGATGAATAGGACAAAATATAGCACTGAAAGAATGAAATGAGAAATTGGTTGTTACTTTAGAAAAACTAATTTAAATGGGAAGTAATGCAGGAAAAAAGTATTCAGAACAACATAAACAAGGGATGCAGTAACTTTTAAATAATAAGATATTTTGGTACAAAATTCTGTAAACAATCTATTGTTCAAATAGTTATCACATCCTTTAGACACATGCTAGTGCTTATTTTTGAAAGGGGTCAGAGATGGCACAGGACTCATTTGCAGACACTGACTCGACCATATTGGTCGACTTCATATTTTTCTTGAATTATTTTGTGATTATTTTGCACAGCTTTTTGCATTGCTTTCCTCATATAATCCATGCCTCATGCTTTCCCATATAATCCATGTTAGTAATTCAGATGCTAAGTCAAATGAATCCCAGGCACGAGTGGGTTCAACAGCTGCAGTGAAACAGATTAATCTGTTTTGTGATGAGCTGTATGAATTTGTGCTATTGGAATTGGAGTCAAATTCAGGAAATAGAAATGAGGCAGGTGCTGGATGCATAGATGCTAAAGCTACCACTTTTTAAGGACTTTTTGTGCAAATATTTTTAGGGTTGTAGCATAGCTTTTCAAAACAGTTATTCGGATAATAAAATCTACCAGCTTTTTGATTTAGCATAGATAATTTTGCCTTCCTTGATGTGCTTCTTTCAAAATTAGTTGAAAATGACAGCTGCTGCTATGAACAGTGTCAATAAAGTGTTTCTCCCCCCCACACACACTTAAAAGACATCTTCGCAGATGTTTATTGGTGGCTGGAAACTTATTGATGTTCCCATTTTCTGTGTTTAAAATGTTTTGAACATGTGGCAACTAGAGAATACTGAGTCAAGGCTGAGTTTGTTATTTTAGCCAAACTCCAGAGCTATGGAAGTTTGAAGATTGTTTTTAAACATCTCTGCCTCTTCTTAGAAGGCTGAATATTAGTCTTGAGTTGAGAAATCTCCTTTTAAATGTCACTTGCTATTTGTATACATCATAAGAGTAATTGATAAGATGCCTCTGTTGTGAGAACCTCAAGAGACTGTTGTTAGATAAATATATGCAGGGAATGGGAATCCATTTAGGCATATTTTTCCCTGATGAGAGATTTAGATTATTTCTGAGTCAGGACAAAATTGTTTTCGGGCATAGAATGTCTTCCTTTATCAAGGAAGCTTATTTTCATGCAATGCTGACTGCTTGGTGTGAAGTAGAACTGAATTTCCTATCTTTCTCTTTTTTCTCCTTTTTTCTTTTTTTCTCTTTCTTTTTCCTCTCTCTTTCTCTTTTTCCCCTCTCTTTTCTCTGTTTCCTCCCCCCCTTTTTTCCTCCCCCCCCCCCCTTCTCTGTGTTTTTTTTTTTTTTTTTTAGACGCTATTGAGTAATTTTATAGGGGGAAAAATAAAATTATTATGATGGGTTCAGAAATAAAATTTCAGACTTTTACTGTTTTTCTTGGTAACCTGATGCTTTTTTTTTTTTCTTCTTTTAAGAATAACTGGTTTTTTTCAAGTTCTCTAGTAGTTAGTTTCAAAAAATTTATTCTGGGGAGGCCTGTTATGTGGGTCATATCTGGCAGCACAGTGTTTAACTTGTGGGTGCATACTGCTAAAATTTGTTCTGGTGGTTTTGTGTTTGTATTGGGGTAGGAGTATGTTCCTGAAATAGCTGGCCCATGCTTGGATCCTCCAAAATGGCTGGAGAGGTTGTTTATCTGGTGTTCTGCACAGAAAATGTACACCATTTGGACTAACAGAAGATTTATGCATCTTACATATAAATAGATTGTTCATGGGAGTTATTTCAGAACTGGCCAAGATCCCATCTGCTTCTCAAGAGTAAAAGAATAAATTCCATGTAGGAATCCAGCTGAGTCACCATTCAACCTCATGATGTTTTAGGACTGACCAGTGGAATTAACAGTTTCACTGTCTTGAGTTTTCCATATCATTCTATAAATGAGAATTAAAGAACCTGGAAGAGCTAGGGTGCAGAAAAGAAAAAGGTAGTGGTTATGAAGAATGGTATAAATAAAACTAGCTAGATATAAGAGTCTCAAGAGTTTTGGTACCTTGGTAGTACTGAAGTAGGTACCTGTAAGAGTTTGGGACTTGCATCTTAAGTGATATCATAGAATGGTTTGGGTTGGACGAGACATTTAAAAGTCTTCTAGTCCAAATTCCTGCAGTTGGCAGGGACATCTTCGACTACATCAGGTTGCTCAGACTCCCATCCAACATGATCTTGAATGTTTCCAGGGACTGAGCATCTATTACCTCTTTATACAACCTGTTGGGTGTTTTCCCTATGTTTTTAGCTTTAGAAGACTGCAACCAAGTTGACTTGGGAGAACCTCAAAAAAAGCTTTACAAAACAAAGCCTCACTTTTTTTGTTTGTTTGTTTAGGTTTATTTACTTATTTTTTAATAAAGAAGCATTATAGTTTAAAGACTATGCAGAGCCTGATCATTGCAGGAATTTGTGGCACAGGTGAAATTTTCAATACCTGTGACTATTAATAAACAATATACACATAACTTCTGTTGTAATGTTGATTGTAATATTGATTTATTAATAGACTTGTAACATCCGAGACCTAAACTGAATGTTAGTTTTGAGAGTGAGTATAGAAATACTGCAGAAGCAAGTTAATTTGTGAATACTTTATCGTGTATAAACATACAGTGTAATTGAAACAAGGGAATAAAAATCCTCAGAAAAGGACTTCTCTCCATTTAATGTCAACTGAATGTGGTGATACTGCTGCAAAAACTTAAAGGGAGTCTTACAATGTGACCATCCAGATTTCTGGCATGAAAAGGACCTCTTTAGTGAAAAGAGCTGTCTCCCTGGTACAACTTGAGCTGTCTCTTATTTGCTGTGACTTTCTAATTTTGCTTCCATAAACAGAGAATTAAAAAGTATTGTAGTGGAGTAGGGAAGGATAATTTTTTTTCAGTGTGTTATTAGCAATAGTTCAAAAACTGGTGAAGTTTGGAGGCTGCTGCTGAAATTCTCAGTTCCTGAAACCAGGCTGCACACTCAAAGATTGTTTGAATAGATGTATTTAATTGTGGTTAAGCAGGCAAGTAATAGCTCAAAGTTTTGAGGAATTGAGATACCAGTCCAGCAGATTCATTAATTTTTTCCATTAGTTTAGTTGTCTTTATACTTAAAAACAATATTTAAGAAATCTGTTCTTAGTTACTAATAGGAGATGGTGACTTGGAGATTAAGAGACATTTAGTCAAAAGAAGCTTTTTTATATTCATGTTACTCATTTCAGTAGCATTATGCAGATCGTATGTGGGATCCTCCTAAGTAAGCAGGAACTCCTTGCAGCAAATGTATATTAAAAATATTAACTGTCGCTGCTACGGAGGGCTGCCAGTATTGGAAAACTAATGAGATGTGAAGAGGTGGAGATCAGAATGCAATAAAATCAATATAGTGTATATGAAGTGATAAGAATGACACAGGTGGGTTTTATTTTCAAATTTGCTCTTCTGAATCAGTTCTCTTTCCTGAACAATTGATTCCAGTGTGTATGTAGCAATTTATCTTAAGGTTATCAAGAGATCATGCTATGGAATTCCTAAAGCAATTTTTCTTTGTCTTTCTCCTACTGAAGTTGATTAGTATGTTCCTAAGTAACTTTTCTCTATTGTCTCTACATCTTACGACCATTATTAGCAGCTACCATTTTCTTAGCAGTTAATTGCTTTAGGGTGTGTAGAGTGGTGTTATAAAAGTATTGCAAGAGAGTTTGTAGCAGTGTTGATTTACCAAAAGACCTCAGACAGTTAATCATTGGTCTGTAGAGTATCAGTCCTTTTAATCTAGTTTACCACTCTTCAACTAAAAACTTCACCAAGCAGTCCAAACTGTTGACATGCACCCTCCTGTGTGTCATCTCTTTTTTTCACAGTCTCAGCCATTAAAGTTGTTTTGGAGAGGAATTCTCTGCTACTCTTTATTTCTATAGTGCCTAACACATTGGGAATTTGTCCTTGGTTCTTGGCTGCTCAGGGAGCTTAAATCTCTTGGACCTCTTAGCCATACCGTGACAATGTTGTGTAGGATGTAAAGGCCATAACTGTTTTGTTATCTACTTTTCATTGCTTTTTAGGATGTTCTTAGGCCCATAGCCAACCCTTTTGGTTTTGATTTTAATTTTCTGAATTTTCCAGATTACTTCGCATTACTCCCGTGTTTGTTTTTATTTCTTACTATCTCTGTACCACTATCTTCACGCTACAGCATTGTGTTTTCAGTACTATGCAGGAAGAAGCCACGTTACTATTTCAGAATTATTTTTGGCATTTATAGTGTAAAATGATACATACTGGAATAATAAAATCCTGGTGTGTCAAGTAAATTTTGTGGTTGTGCTAACGTTTCTCTGTGAGATACTTCATATGTGCATCCCTGCTGCGGTCACATTAGTTCTTTATGAACTGTTCCTGCCATGCATACATTTTAAACTGGGGGAAAGATCCATCCTGGTGTGGATTTCAAAGTGGTGAGGTTTAACCAGTGTGTTATGCAACATCAGCATAATAGCATAAAGTACATGGTCCTGTCCCTGGGCACCACTGAAAAGAGCCTGACTCTGTCTTGTTTGCACTCTTCCTTCAGGTATGGATGTACATTGATGAGACCTCTTAACCCCTGTCCCTTAATCATCTTTGTAAACCTTCATTGGTCTCTGTCCAGTATGTCCATGTCTATTGGATGAAGGAGCCTGGAACAGGACACAGCACTTCAGGTGTGACCTCGTCAATGCTGAGTAGAGAGGAAGAGATCCTTTGACCAACTGGCAGTGATGTTCCTAATGCAGCCCAGGATGTTATCAGCCTTCTTTGCTGCAGGGGCACATTTCTGGCTCGTGGTCAACATGGTGTCCACCAGGATGACCCTGTCCCTTTCCTGACAAGCCACTTTGTGGCCCATAGCATATACTGGTGCCTGGGGTTGATCCTTTCCAGGTTCAGGACTTTGCACAACCCTTTTTGAACTTCATGAGATTGCTGTCAGTCCATTTCTTCAGCCTGCCCAGGTTCTTCCAAGTGGCAGCACAACCCTCTGGCCTATCATCCACTCCTCTGAGTTTTGTGTCATCGGCCAGCTTTGCTAAAAGTATACTCTACTTGACCATCCAGAAGAAACTGAAGGGTTGCTTGAAAAGAAAACTGCAATAATATTTTTGAAATAATGATTTAGAATACGTTTCTGCCAATGTATTCTGAGATTGCTGGGGTGCTCCCTACTGACATCACGTGGACTGCTTAAAGACGCACATCTCCTGCTTCACTGAGCATTTGGTTGTCTTTTTGTTATCAAAGTTAGGAAAATGTTTTATATTTCATAAAAGGATTATCAGTAAATGCTTTGATGCTGTTTTTAATCACTAAAACTATTGTTCTTCACACACTTCGAAAGTTTTCCATAATTTCTGAACATATTAATGAGAAGATGAGGAAAAGTAGACATGGTTTTGCCTAAAGCTAACTCATGCTTGGCAAATATGATTGCCTATGATAAGTGTCTGGATCTGAGAACAAGCAGTGAGCAGTGTATGACACTTACCTTGACTTCAGCAGGGTTTTTGATACTACTTTCCAGAACGCTCCTCTGTTCAACTTAGTATGTTATGCTCTAATCAGATGGACAGCTGGATAGGTAAAATGTTGTTTGCACGATTTGGCCTAGAGGGTCATGGTTAATGAGTGGAGTATGGTATTCTACTGGAGGCCAGTGAAAAGTGAATACTGCAGTAGGTCTGTACTAGGATCTGTCCTGTTCAAAAATCATTATCAATGTGGAGGAGGTGATAGAGTTCACCATCACCGAGCTTAACAGATGAGACCAGACTCTGGGGAGAAGTGATATGCTTGAGGGCAAGATTGCCATCTGGAGGAACATAGACAAGCTGGAGGAATGGGTTGACAGTGACTGTGAAATTCAGCAAGGTCAAATGACAGGTATTTCACCTGTGAAGGAAGAGCTTGTAGTGGCAGAGACTGGGAGTGCCTGGCTGGGGAGTAGCTCAGCAGGCAAAGCCCTTGAGGGGGACCCTGGTGGGCAGTGAGCTGAGCATGAGCCTGCAGGGGCCCTGGCAGCAATGAAGGCTTACATCATTCTCTGCTGTGTCAGCAGGAGTGTGACCTGGCAATCAAAGGCAGAAATGATCTATCCCCTTCTGCTCAATAAACAAGTCTTGGGCCTCCAATGAAAGAAAAATATTGATAAGGGGAAGTAAGGACCATCAGGATGGCTGAGTCTAAAAGATGGGCACAGTCTAAAGGATATAAATGGTTATGCAAATAAATGGGACAGGCAAACTCTTACACCAGTGCTAATGACTGTATGTATAATCCTTCTTGTCAGAAGGAGATGCTTAGTTCGGTTGCTTTGAAAATGTATTTCCATATGGGAGAAAGTTGGACTGAAAACCTGATGCATTGCAGAGACCTCGAGATTAGAGACAGTAAAGCTTCAGCTGTTTAATGCAGTGCTGTTGGAGGACTGAGGACCATACTTCTTTCTGGGAACTGTTTTTATTATGCCATAAGAGGCTGTGTAGGTTTAAAGAGAAGCACAGCAATAAATTGTTTAAGTGAACCTGACCTACTGGAAGGTGACCCTGCCTATAGCAGGGGGGTTTGAACTAGATGATCTTTAAGGTCCTTTCCAATACAAACCCTTCTGTGATTCTGTGACAAACATTTCTAATTCTTCTCTTATTTTTCCTACAATTTTCTTCATTACTGTGACACTTAAAATTGTAATGCGTTATACTTTTAGAACTTTATTTTCTTAGGATTCAACAATAGCTGATCTTTTACTCCGTTTTGAAATTAATTGGAAAGGAGGTTAGACTCAAAAATTCTGGGTTTTAGTTTTTGGTTATTTTGTTTGTTTTCATCTCTTACTCCAGAGAAGGTAGGTAAATGTATAGACGCACTGTTACAGGAGGGTTGTGTAGCAGGACAGCCTCTCATCACATCCTGATGTGCTAAGGTCACATGCTGCATTGAACACTAGTGGAGGGCTGCTCTCTGTTCTTTCCCTTGTCCTTGTTTCCTGTTAGTGTTGCTTTCTTCTGTGGACTTTGTTTTGCTTCTCTTTATTGCCAGCCAGAATCCATGCCTCTTCATCTTGTGGTCTTTGCAGTCTGGGAGGCCTAATGGATCTGCTTGTCCTTGCCATGTAAATTTGGTTATTGCTGATCCTTTTGCTTTGGGGATGCTTATTCTGTACTTGCGAAGCTGGCGGTAGGTCTGAGCTCTGTCTGGGCCACAGCCTGTCACAGCAGCCTTGGCCGTGCCATCTGTAGTCAATGAATTCTAGGCTTGTAGGTCAGAAAGCACAAACTTCGGCTGCATCAGCTGAACAAGCAGGCAGTAATGGATTAAAAGCCTCTGTTTTTGTTAACTTCTAGCAGGAAGACAAAGATTTGTGCTTTGCTTATGTGGATCAGTTAAAATCTTTGGCAACTTTGTAGCCATTTGTGTCAAGTTAAAAAGAAACTGGATTTCCTTTTCAGTCCCTGCTCTTAATCAGCATGGTCATCTCTTACAGAACTTCCCATGTTTTTGTTCTTTTTATTATTTGAAAAGGTTTTTTTTAAAGATTTTTCTCCAGTAACCTTCCTAAGTGATGGAATAAGAATGATGTGTTTCCCTTTCCAAGTAGTCTATCTTTGATCTATGTACAGTGTTGCCAGTGTTTTCAGCTAGGATTCCCTGCTGTGTTACTGCAGTACTGTTACATGTTTGTTGTACTTACAGGAGCTTTATGAATCTTATCAGAATGTGTAAAGCTGAGTGTCTTATTACCAGCAGTTGAGAAATCTTACTCATATTTTGGGCTGTTGAGCGGTGCATGATGAAGTAATGCTTTTTTGTGTCATTTGTTTATCTTTGCATCTTGATTTTACTGATAATGTTTCAGTCAACTTTTGGGAGCGTAGTGTAGACAGCGTGATAAAGTAGATTTGAAGGCTTGCTCTCATTTTCTATTTCTGGGAATTCATTCCTGTTTAAAAGAAGACCAAATGATAGAATTTTCTTTAATTTTAATTCAGATTAATTATTTATCATTTTTTCTTCGATGTTAAGAATTATTTTTTGCTGTTGGATTGAAGGTTTAAATAGTGTGCAGTATTGCTAGCTTTTACAGCTTGTAGGACTGCTTCGAAGACAATTCTTCTGAGTAACCAATAATCTTAATTTTGAACTAGATCATGGTCATTAGGAAGTTACAGGGCTTTCTCATGTCCATGCTATAAGGACATGTCCTCTTCCCTTCTATTTCTTCTTATGGAACCCTTGTAAAAATATAAGTTGCTTGAGGATCTATTTGCCTTATTTATTTATTTTTTTAATTTCCCCCAGAAATCTCACAGCTCCAGTAAGGCTCTGGGATGTCTGGAAATTGGGGACATAATTACATGTGTTAAGTTTGTCAGTATATCACATGCACAAGCAATTCATTTTAGCTGGGGTGCATCATCCTATGGATCTGCATGTGCTAAGTAAACATAATCCTCAGTGATTCATCTGCCAGGTCATTTTATACTTTTCTGGGGCAAATGCTGAATAGAAATCTGGGATCTTAATTCTATCCCTATGTTTATGATATTCAGTACCAAGAATGCTGCTGTGCAATTTCATTTGTTATTGAAGCATTTAAAGGGAAGTAGAACTAATTAGCTGGGGAAAGGATTTACAAGTTTTACAATTTCTAATCACAAATTCATTAAAGCTGATCTAAAAATAAAAATAAAAAAAAGTTTTTCAAGGCAGTTACTGAAACTTTACCAAGTTGTGGGTTTTTATTGTTGTTCGTTTTCCTTTTGTTTTGTTTGCTTGTTTGGTTTTGGTTTTTTAAGCTTCCATATTCTGATTGGCTTTCAGTAAAGGTACATACGTATTAATGTTAATTTTTATGGAATTCTATAATTGTTTCTTACATACTTAATGGAAAATGGGATGTAATACAAATACAACTTCGGTACTTTTTCCAGTTTCTTTAACATTATTTTGGAAAGCTAGCTTTTTGATTATACAGGAAATTTTTACGCTCTCTAAAGAACACGATCAAAAGTATGCAAAAATTTAAATGTGAAAGTGAGTATCAAAACAATTCCTTTTCTGTAAGAAATAGAAAATAATTTTATTGTGACAACAAGATTTTCTTAAAGAAAATTGGCAAACTGCCATTGTGACACAATAACAGCCATTTATAATTAAATTCTGACTTCGATAATTTCTTTCAAGGCAGTTGCTGTGCTAGCAAAGCAGCTGCATACACTGGAAGTAATGCTACTGCTATGTTTGCAGGGTAATGGTGTAAAGTGCAGTTTACCATTAAACTCATTATGTCTGCTTTCCCCTACATAAGGGTACAGTATATAATAGATAGTGTCAGCACTTAGATTTCAAAGTGCTTGGAAGTGCCAAACTTGTGTTGTCTTCTTCTGTCATCAGTGCCTATAGGAGGGGAGAGAGAAAGTGGCCAACATGACAGAATGAGAGTTGAACAGAAGTGATTATAGAAAGTCTTGGATAAATACTGTGGTCAGGGAGGTTGAAAAAAAATCTCTCATCTGCTTCACTGCAAAAATGCTGGGCTGCAGTTCAGAAAACTTTTGGAGTGCAATCTGAAAGCATAAGTCTTGAGAAGGCATTAGGGATTTCTTTAAATTTCATTATCAGGGTGATTGTGGCACTAGCCTTTTGCTCTGATGCGATGTCAGTTATCATCCTGAATGACACCGATGTAAAACAGCCCTGGTAACAAAAATTGAGGTGGAAAATTATTGTCAATATTGGTTCTGTTTTTGTTCTAGGGTTAATTTAGTAGTTGAAAGCCCTGGAGTTTTTCTTCAATGACTGGATATAGCACAGGTGACAGTGGTGTGCCATGATCTGAGCCTCAGCTGTCTTCTGGAGGGAGGAAGGGAGGGAGCACTGCTGAAGCTTTCTGAGAGTGAATCCTGATCTGCCTCTCTGTTTGCCTCGTTGTACTAACTGTACACTACTACTGGACAAATCAGATTATCTCCTTCAACTGGTTATCCTGTGGCCCCTTCAGTGCTTGAGGAGATGTCAGGGGTTGGCTGAGAACAGGCGGTTCTGGGTAGAGTAGGACTTCTCCCTTTTGGGAGCAACCAGGGTTGCATCAGCTGAACTCAGCTGTGACAGTGAAGAATGACTGTGTCACAAGGAGGAGCCATGTTCTCTAAATGCCCAATTGCGGCCTTCGACTGTCTCCTATGGTCTGTTACTAAAGATGGCAAAAAAAAGTTTCCATTTTCGTTTAATTTGAGATAGGAGATACCTACAGAATCTCAATTCCCTCATAAGTATCTCTGGACTTCAAAGATCAGCAACAAACCACTTCTGGTTGTGGATGTAAGGAAGGAACATTTTTATCAATGCCAATCTCCTAAGTCACACCATATTTTTGGAAGACACATTTTTAAAAGTACTCTACATGAATTGCAGAATATGCATGCATTTCAGAATTTTAATCTTACTGAGGTAAGGAGTGTAAAGGCTGGGGTTTTGGAAGACAGAGTGGGGATGTTGGGGAAAAAGAAGGAGAATCAAGCCCTTATATAAATGTAACAAGTGTGATTCTTAGAGGACAAAATATGTCATTCTTTGAAAGGCCATCCTTTTCTCTAGCTAATCCAAATGGAAAAAATACACTCCAACTATTCACCTTTTTAAAAGGTGATAAAATGGTAGGATTCTATGCTTGCCAGTTTGTTACACTGTGCTGACAACCACTGTTTTCTCCAGTTTTATGCTAGTGGTGTTTCTCATTAAGTTTGAAGATTGAGAATCCCATTACCTGATGGTATTGTGATGCATTTATTTGGACTGTAAATGCTCTTGTGAATGCTGGGCTTTGGTTATCCTGGAGGCTGGATGCTTGCCTCATTTGATTTAACAGCGACTAATGTTTTATAATATGTTTTAAAAATTAAAAGAATGTTTTATAGAAGAGCATTGTTATCTCCAAAAAAACATTAACAATGTCCATTGTGCCCTATAGATTGTAGAGGAGTTATTTCTCAAACTTTTAACTGATTACATACTTCACTTCCAGAAATAAGATTAAATTTTGCTATGAATTTATAGAAGTTAATTAGCAATTCTAGGATGCTACCAATGTAGGATTTTTTTTTTTCCCCCCATCATGGACTATGGTTTTGTTCTAGGTCATATGAACATTTTCACATGGTAATATATATATATATATTTAATAACATATGTTCCTGTGAGCTGTTATTACTGTATAGTACTGTCACCTGTAAGATAGAAAAAACCAAAATAATACTTAGAATGAAGTGGGCATACAGAGACCCAGTATGTTTGCTGATCCAAACTATCTCTTGACCAGGAATTTATTAGCCTGGTACTTTACAGAGAAGGATTTCCACAAAAAACGTGTGTACCAAATCAATTAGGAAGGATGATCTATAAAGCTAGGAACAAATTAACACAAAAGAAACAGCAAGATGAAAATGGCTTAGAAATACATGATCCAGAATTTAACATTGCTTGCGAACACTTTAACAGGTGCTCACAAAAGAAATTAACATAGTTTGAGAAGTAAGGCATTAGTGCTGACTTGAACCATGTGGCATAAAGGGCAGTGTCAGTGAATGAACTACTGAAGTCACAAGGTCCTGCAGAGTTGGATTTTTAGCCTGTTTTTTTAATGTTTCTCTAAAAGATATGCAAAACATTTACAAACCATTACTGTTAAAAAGTTAGAGGTAACAGACAGCCAGAGAAACAGTTAATAAAGACAAGTCACTGATAAAGAAAAGATAGGCTCTTTAACTGAGCTGAGTTCAGGCACACACTCTATTTTTCAGCATGAACAAATATAATTTTGTATCTTGAAATAATAAATGCACACTATATTTCCATCTTTATTCCAGGAAGCAATTTTCCTTTAAGGACAAACCCCTCTTTCCAATGAACAGGGAACTGCAGTCATCAGTTGAAGCTGGACTCATGTTGTTATGCCTTGACCAAAAGGCCTCATACGTCCAAGAGCTGCAGTACTGAGGTTATATTATTTCCATATTTGGTGGTGTTCTGAAAAAGGCTGGAAAGCTGGTTCCAGATGGGTATACTTTGAGAAGGACATTGAAAACTGGAGACAATTCAGGGTAGAGTTATAAGAATGATGAAGGAATTGGAAGTGTGCTGTATGGTGAAAGATCTAGAGCTCAATCTGCTTAGTTTAACAGAAGTGTGGCTGAAAGATGATTTGATCACAATCTTAATGTATTCATGTGGGGAGCAGAAATGTGACAATAGATAGGTTTTTCATCTACCAGGCAGAACTAAAATAAGAACAAACAGCTTGAAGTTGTAGTCAGCCAAATTAGTTTGGAAATAAGGTGCAAAATTTAAACAGGGAAGGCAGTTAAACACAGGAACAACTTAGCAATAGCTGTGATACATTTGTAAACACTGGAAATGCCATAATTAAGATTACTTGTCTTTCTGAAGGACTCACTCTAGATTTAGGAATGAGTGTTAATGTGAAGTAAAAAACGGATCAGGAGCCTGTGATATTCAGAAATTTCAATACATCCTTCCTTAAAGTCCAGGACTCAATTTGCAGTGTAATATGGTGGTTCATTTCTGCTCCTTTTGATTCTGGTTTAACTATTAGGAGAATTTTTAAAGTATTTCTGCATGGCACAGTGTGGTGCCATGCAGGTCCACATTGGCCCTGAACAAGCTAGGATGGCTACTAAAACTATCAAAGCTACCAGGAGTGATATATGCAGTGCTTTTTAGCAGGACTGAGATGCTTGTATTCAGTGCTTGGCAATCACAGCTGCTTGCTTGCTCTTAACAAGCTCCTACAGGCAAGGAATCCTTACAGCCTTTGGGGATCATATGTAAAGATAAAGATTTCTCATATAGAAGAACTAAGTTTTGAAAATTAAATGTATTTATTTATTTATATTTATTGTTTATATTACTTTAACTTGAGAACAGATAAATTCATGCAAGAAAAGCTATCAGCATATTGGATTCAGGAAACGGGTGATGTAAAAACAGGTTGGGCCTAAGAAATAGTGAAGAAATACATTAAAGGCCCTATTCCTTCTGTTTCCTAAACATCAAATTATCTCCATTTTAGAGTCAGGATACTGGACTGCTGGATTACTGGTCTGATCCATGCAGATTTCCTTATATGCATTCTAACTGTCTTTCATATTATTAAATTCTGAGAAACCGAATCTGTAACTTTAACAGTAGCTTGTGATGTTTCAAAGCGTGAATGTCTCAGAAGAAATATATGCAAAAGGATCTTTGTTTAAAATTAAAGTAAGAGTGTTCTCAAAAAAACCCCCTTAATTGGATCAGCATTATCATACCGACTTAAAACTGATCATAGCACTTATCATGCCAACTTAAAACTGATCTTACCAGTTTTATCACATAAGCTTAGAACTGGAGTGTACATTTTATTCGTTGAACTGTCATTTTGATATATTGGACAGATTTATAGTGCAATTAATGGCTCTGCTTTTTAGATATGTTTCCAGTGCTGGCAAAAGAAAATCAAGAAATCAGCCTACGTAACTGTGGATTACTTTCCAACTGTTGAAAGGCTTTTTCCTGTCTCATTTAGCTCTGAATGTTGTCAAACCGCTTCATAGTACAGTACATGGATCATGTTGTTTATAGGCCTGTGACTTGCCAGTACATCTGTGGATGAGTTAGTTAGAGCCATTGATGGAGTCATTGCTAGAAAAGCAAAAGAATTAGACAAGTACTTGAATCAGAAGGAAAAATGTATAAAGACAACATTGTCTTTATGTTTCTTATTATGTTGTCTACATAATAAGAGCTGCCTGACTGGAGAATGTGTTGGTGTAGACATTAAATTGAAGATCACAACATTAAAAAAATCTGACCAGATAGCTAGCACTATCTTGGGCTTTTCCACTTGGTAACTAGTGGTACATCAGCAGTATGCTATGTACATATCTTAAAAATCAGACTGTAACTGCTCTTGAAAGATTAACATACACATTATTCTGTGGGTTTTTTTTAATGAAACTTTTTTGTGCACCTTATGAAATTATGAAATGTGTATTATGAAAATTGACACTTTGTTGATATATTTCTGAACAAAGGTGCTTGATACTGTTTGATTCTAGGTAATGCAGCATGTGGCTGCAATAAACTTCAAGATATTTGGGTGTAGTGAAGCTTTATATTCCCATTAGATGAAAACTATTTTGCTCTCGTATTTCACAATGAACCCAGTTTGTCTGATTAAAAGATGCTTAGGTCGCCTTCTGTACATTTTGTGCTATGTAATTTTTTTTTATACAGTACATCACATAAAAACTGCACAAACATTGAGATGTAAAATTGGATAATGTTGCTTATAAAAGCTACCTAAAACCTAAATAAGCGGCATTAATCCAAATTGTTTTTACGCTAAAATTTTTGTTACTTTCTGAATAGCTGTGATTCATGACTTTAGCATCTGGTTGTGCAGAGGTATGTATTAGTGAAGCATTTCTTTACATGTCTCTTTCAGTATTTTCAGGATCTAAGTTTTTACTGACTTCATATTAAAATCCTTTTTCTCCTTCAGAAATGTTACAGTTTGCATTGATAGGATAAATTCATATTTAGTGGAAACAATTTTTATACTTGACAATATAATTAATTTTTATACTTTATACTCACAATGGAGTGGAAGATGTAAACACTTTTATAGTAAATATAAAAACATCTTGCTAATTACTTGATTTAGACTTTTAGGATGGTTTATCTTCCAGTGAAAATGCAAGAGGAAAAAATGTAGCTACATTCCAACACTGCTAATAATGTTGCATATTTCGTATATTCCACAAGTACTAGAAGTAATAAATCACAACAGTTGCATTTTGATGACATTTGTGGGGTTTGTTTTTCTTTTTTCAGTCAGTGGTGAAGACTGGGCGGTTGCTGATTAGCCATGAGGCTCCCTTGACAGGAGGATTTGCATCTGAAATCAGTTCCACAGTTCAGGTAAACAGGTTACTTGTATTTAAGTGTTCTACATGGCTGAATATGTTTACCTGTAGAAAGAATATTTCTATATAAAAAGTTGAGGTTTTAATACTTTTTTTTTTTCAAGTTATTATCTTTACAGTTGTATTAAACTTCAGTTTTGTGGATACTTCTGTTGCTACTACTGAGAACAGCTGAGAAACTGTGTACCTACCAGGCACTGTGCATAGCATTTGCTAAGCTTTAACTTACACTGAAAAACAGGAAGGTTATGCTGGATGTGCAAAGGGAAAAATATTTATGTATAGTCTAGTTTTAGTGTACATTTTTTGCTTTTCTCATAATTTATACCTGAAGCTTCTTAAAATACATTCTAGGAAGTTTGAAATTGGACACAGTAAAAGCTTCCAGGTCCATTACATTTAGACATGGTGTTCAAAGACCTCATTGGGAAGCAGTCTGTGGAAGTGGTTCATGTATGTTTGTAAGACTCACATGTGTAGCTCTTGTATGCACAGAACAGCTGTGAAGGGTTGAGATCTGCATCAGTAATAGTTGTCTGGAGCATTAGGCTTGAACTTTTTTGGAAGTCCTTTTGATCTTTCTGACACGTTTTATGTCTGTACTTGCACACAGATTTTCCCCTTAACTTGATTTCTTTCCAATCCTCCTTGGTGATACTGGTTTATAGAAACGTCTAAATTGTGTCCATCACTGTCTCATTACTATTTTCTGATTTTTCTCCTCTTAAGAGTAGTTAAATTATAGGACTAGAGAGAAATGGGATTCTAAAATTCACAAAATATAAACCATACAGTCAGTAGTTAAACGCTGGGAATTAGTCTTTTTGTGGGAATAGAGGTACTAGTTGTAGGAGTGTAATTTTGAATTAAATATGCATAAGGAGTCAAAAAAATGTTTCCTGATCTTTGTGATACAATTTCTTTTAAAGAGTACTTACCGTTGGCTTTAATCTGTGTTTTAACCATATTGTCATTACTCTTTAATCCATTCTTGAAGATTTTATCATCTGTACTAAAATTTTGATACTAGTTTTTTTAAAGAATATTCATATTGCAAAAGAGATTTACAAAGCATTAAAACTTTTTAAAGAATAGTATTGCATTAGGCATAATAAAGACCTTTTTTATTCAGTAGAAATACTTGATCTTTAAATGATCAAGTTAAGTCCATCTGTCTAATATCACTGTGCTGTAAAAAATAAAAATGAAAATTGAAATTCTCTTTTGCTGGATACAGTGCATACTGGGAATGCCAAAAATTGGGGATTGCAGTTGGCTGCAGTTTCCTTTTACAGATGGAAGTAATAAGACTTCAATAATGTGTGTCCATTTGGATTAGATATTTAGTTTCCATATTGTTATTCCATCCTTGCTGTGAGGTCTCTCGTCATAGAATAAGGTGAATAGAAGTACATAGGTAATTTTAAAAGTTAAATGTTGTGGTTATGTACACTTCAAGGAAAAGAGTACAAATGGAAATGATGACTTTCACTCATAAACTATAGGAGAGAACTATGTTGAAGTTTTCTTTTTGCATATGAGTTCTTGATTAAAAGGGAGAATTTGGAGTACTTAAGTATGATTTGTTTTGTGTCAGATACAGAATATTTTAAAGGGGCATTAAGTAATCTTTTACTCTGATTTCTCAAACATATAAAGCTAAGAACAGGATGAAATGGTGTAGCTAAAATTCAGTATTACGTGATTTTGCCCTTTGTACTTAAGTTTTATATGTGATTTCATCGGATATTCTGAAGTGAGCGACAGATGATAGGATAAATTCAATACAGTTAATACTTCATATTGATTGTATTCTGTATAAAAACTTGGAAAATTGTCATGTGCAGCAGAGAGGGCACTAAACTTTTCCTTAAGACATACGGTTGGAACACAGTTTGAGAAGCCTTGGAGAAGGGCCCACTGAGATGTCACTTCCAAAACAATGAAGCATTGGGTGTGGAAATCATCAGTACATTAATCACTTGTAATATAAAAGAATGTAAATCCAGTATTTGTGTCCCTGTTACAAAAAAAAAAAAAAAAAAAAGGGAGGGTAGGGAGAAGAGAGAAACAGGATATTTTCAAAGAGGGACAAGAGGCAGGAAAAAGGGAAATAGATTAAGTTGTATAATAAGTCTCCATGCACACACACATGCAAAGGAGCTAAGAGACATGGTAGGGAGGCACAGGGGAACCCTAATAACCCAGCCTGGGAAATGGAGCCCCTGACTCAGCTCCTGCCAGGACAGTCCCCAGCCTCAGCCCCAGTGGGCCAGGACAGGGACACCTGGCACTAGGATTCAGGACAGCTCTTCAGACATGGTACCTGCCAGCATTTGGGACTTATGGGGTGCAGGGAGGAGCATTTTGGAATCATATAAGACATATAGGATGTTTACAGCAAGAATCAAAGTTAGAGACCAAGGTGGTTTCATGTAAACATGAAACAAATAGCTTTTGTCTTTAAAATTTAATTTTTAATTGTCATTACGATAATACGCAGTTCTTGCCATTTGCCCATTTTATGTAGCTTCTGTGTATGATAGAATATGCATGTATTTTGAACATTATAGACTGTTCTGCTTAATTTTTGGTGTGTTTGTGTCCCATAAATAGCAACTGCTTAACCACAAGACTTTATCAGCACTGAATTGGCATAGTGCAATATGGAATGTTCTTTCTT
>JANIJG010016676.1:0-11944 GCA_024611175.1 Megaceryle torquata | reverse complement strand
GATAAAAGTAGGACAAAGATGTTGGAAGAGAACAAAGGGCTTCAAGAAAACAAAATATAAATTAAAAAAAAAAAAAAGCACTTTCTTTACTTTGTTCTTGAATCTACTATCATGTATCTCTCTCCCAAGGTCTTTAACTGTGGTCTCTCTGCACACAGTCCAGCCCAGAGGCTTTCAGGAAGCCCAAGTGTAACACTGTGCTTCTGTTAACATTTTTTATATTATTCTGCTTGGT
This sequence comes from Megaceryle torquata, assembly GCA_024611175.1. Lineage (NCBI taxonomy): Eukaryota > Metazoa > Chordata > Aves > Coraciiformes > Cerylidae > Megaceryle > Megaceryle torquata. Next base: position 11,709 of record JANIJG010016676.1, on the reverse strand, counting down.
CATTTGCCTCCAATGACAAAGAGGCTGAGATGGCTGCGATGCCTTGGGGACAAGGATGTAATGCCTGGTGGTCAGTGGTCCAACAGAGGGTCCTGCTAGAGCCCACAAAATGTCAGACCACAAGCCTGAAGCCAGTTCAGCTAGCTGACTAATTTTCTGCTCCCCACACTACTGCTGAGCTGTTTCTGAAGCCTCCCTCTCCTTCTTTCATGCAACAAAGGTTCTGTCACAGGGAGGGGCATTTCCAATTCAAGGGTAGAAAATCTGTGTATTCAGCATTTCTGGGGGAAGGTGGAGGGGAAATAATTACACAACACCTCAGCCAGTCTCTAGTTTTGTCTGACTTCTTAAGAGAGCTTTCAAAGGAAAGCGAGTAGTCACTATAGAAACTGCTACACTATATGGCTGTTTATACTGCCTCTGAGATATGGAGTATCTTTTTAATGAGACATTTGTATTTTTTTGCTGCCCTTAGGAAACACTTCACAGTAAATAGTTGGGCTTTGTTCTGTGGGTTTCTGTGTTCTTTGTTGTTTTGTTTTGATTTGGGTTTTTTAATAATTATTACTTCTTCAGGTTTGCTTTTTCACCACTGAATGAAGAGCATATACCTATACAATATACAAGGCTTTATTTGGAAATTAATTTCCACAAGTGATAAATAAACAATGATATCAGACTGTTTGAGCTTCATTTTAGCAGCAACAAGAGTTCTTAGAACTCAGATTGCAGGATAAGTATAGAAAATAAAGACAAAAAACAGATATATTTAAACAGTCAATCCACAGCATATTGAGCAGTGAAGAGATCACACGCACAAAAATCCAGGAAGTCCGAGTTTGATGATTAGTAACTTGAAACTAAATGTCTACAGAGAAAAAAGCCCTAGCTGTTTGCATTGGTTTTATAGATAATTGAGCTGTAACTGTCACATAAAAGGTAAGACCTCACAAAAGCACTGATACATTCAAAATACCTAGAGTCGGTGAAGTTCTCCGTAAATACATTAAGAAAAACACAGCATATGCAATATCTCAGCAATCACATACCTTTAAAACACGGTGACCTACTTCTATTTTATTATCTTTAGCACAATAAAGCTGAAAAAATATAAATTAGCTGATGGCACAAAACCATTGAACTTCCCCTTTGTTCAGATGCTCATGTCTCAGTAACCTGGTCTAGTTTTTCTTTTATTTCTCCCCATTGAATGGATGGAAGACTTTTGGCTGAAGGATGGGCTGCCTGGACTCCCTCTTTTCCAGCAGTGAATGCCTTTTTTCTGTCAAGTATTTCTTGGGACATTTCCATGAACAAAAGCATTATGTGTTCAGAGGTGCAGGATTATTACATTAGATGATCTGGATGTTTTTCAGTCCTTCAGCACAGCCTCTAGCTCAGAACAACCTCTTTCACCAACTCCAGTGTGCTCCCTCAGCCCCATATTTTCCTGCTTCCTCACACAGGCTCAAGCACCCTTGCTCATCCTCAGATTGTACTCTCCACATCTATATTGCTGACCAGTTTAACTTTCCCAGCCCCTCTTTATCTTATAACTCTTGAAACACAGCTGGCACTGTGCCAGCTGCCCTTCTGGCCTCAAAGCAGGCTTTTGCTTGCTTAACTCTACCAGAGCTACCAAGCCTTGACTTCCAGAAAAAGTTGCAGACTGATGTTTGCACCCTCTGTGCCTGGTGCAGAAAGAAGCAGGCAGAAAGAGAAGCATTCCTGGGGCTGGGATGGGCACTTCACATCTGCACAGCGGGGCTGGAGGGCAGAGGGAATAATAACCACCCCTCCTGGCCCCATCTAGCTGGGTGGCAGCAGTCCAAAAGCAGGGCAAGGAGCTCAGATCAGTAGATGTAAAAGCAAACAAACCAACCAACCCACCCCACACAGAGGGCAACAGCTGGCCTAATCTGTGTCTGTCCTGCATAGAGACACAAGTCTAGTAAGTTTGCATTTCTATGTTTGTCTCTTCCTTAGAGCCACCACAGTTCTCACTGTGCTGCTTCCAAATCCAGGAAGGGCTCTTTTCAGGGGAGTTGTTTCTCCATTTTTCATTTGGCTTTTTTAATTTTTTTTTTTTTTCCAATTTTTAAGCATGCCCTCATAACAGACTTCTTAGTTCAACTCCTGGAAAATTGCTGTTAACCAGCCACAAGGGACTGGCCATGGTCTGAAGACTGTAATGAATTATGAAGTATACAGATCCTGGATCTCTACCAACCATTACTTCAGCAGACTTTTCAGTCCAGTTTTGAGTCAGACACTGGATAAAGCCTACCTACCAGTATAAACTTGTCCAGAAGGTACCTTTGTCTGTCAGCTTGGCAGACACATTCCTGCTCCTAGATCTCAAAGTTACAAAGATAGGTGATAAATGGAGGCGTTTCTTGTGGGCCAAAAGAGTTTGTTCACTGTCCAGTGCTACTTGATGTATGTTCCTCTAGATGATGATAAACATACAGCTGGAAAAGTTGGAAGATGAGACAGAACTGGTGGAATGGTGAATAGATCAGCTCATTCCTACTGTCATATTTATATCCCAATGGTAAGAAAACTTCATATTAACATGTTACATTACATTTTAGTTATGCATGTAGGAGTGAAACCTATAGGGCACTCAAATACAGGAATAGTTTGGAGATCCAGGATTCAAAAAGATTCAGAATCAAGCAGGTTAAGCCACTGACCCTGCCCTGTCAGCATGTCTAACTTAGTAAGTAGTAAGCACAGGACTATGACCAGAAGAAGCTGGGAGGTATCACCCTGTAAGCTACACATGGCATTTGTACAGCCACTATGGCTCTGCCAGGAGCCTCCATGATAGATACAGTGTAGCACTGAAAAGAGTTCAGAGGAAAACATGGAGAATGATGTGAGGTCCAGGAAAATCTATTTAACAAAGAAGCACTGTCTAGTCAATTTAACCAAGGAAAGGTTAAGAGGTGACTTGCTCCCTGTCCAGGAGTAGCTGCATATAGACATGATTATAACTAGCAGAGAACTCTTCAGCAGGCAGATACAGCTAGAAGCAGCATCCAGATGAATACCTGGTTAAAAAAAAAAGGCTCAATTTTAAAAATCAGTAAATGTAATTAACTGATAGAGCAATTTTCTGGGCCAATGCTCTCACCTCAGTGTCTTAAATCAAAACTCCCTGTCTTTCTCTAAAGATGTGTCAGGAGTTACTCTTTAGAGGTAGGAATAACTCATTTAATTCCTATGCCCTACTTAACAAGACCATGAGAGCAGCTGCTGCAGGTCTGACTTCAAGGTCCATGTAACCCATCTCTCTCCAAGAGAGGTTAGTGCAGGTGCCCAGGAAGGTCTATCATAGAATCACAGAATCACAGAATGGTCTGGGTTGGAAGGGACCTTAAAGATCATCTACTCCTAACCCTGCTGTCATGGTGGGGGACATATTCCACTAGACCAGGTTGCTCAAGGCCCCATCCAACCTGGATCTGAATACATTCATTGATGGAGTATTCACAAGATCCCTGGGAAACCTGTTCCGGTGTCTCATCCCCCTCACCGTAAAGAATTTCCTTCTTATTTCTAATCTAAATATTCCCTCTTCCAGTCTAGAACCATTACCCCTTGTCCTACAGGCCTTTGCAAACAGTTTCTCCCCAGCTTTCCTGTACGCCCCCTTCAGGTACTGGAAGGCTGATAGAAGGTCTCTCCAGAGACTTCTCTTCACCAGGCTGATCAAGCCCAACTCCCCCAGCCTGTCCTTGTAGGAGATGTGCTCCAGCCCTCTGATCAATTTCATGGCCCTTCTCTGGACCCGCTCCAATATGTCCATGTCCTTGTTTTGGGGGCTCCAGAGCTGGATGCAGTACTGCAGGTGGGGTCTCACCAGAGCAGATTACAGGGGAAGAATCATCTCCCTCGACATGCTGGCTACACTTCTTTCAATTCAGCTCAGGATACAGTTGGATTTCCAAGCTGCATTCACACATTGCTGGCTCATATTGAGCTTTTCATCAACCAGCACACCAAAGTCTTTCTCCTCAGGACTGCTCTCAGTCTGTACTCTGCCAGTCTGTACTTGTGCTTGGGATTGCTTTGACTGAGGTGCAGGACCTTGTACTTAGCCTTGTTGAACTTCATGGAGTTGATATGGGCCCATCTCTCAAGCCTGTCTAGGTCCTTCTGGATGGCATCCGTATGAGAGAGGTCAGACACAGTGCAGTGCTTCCACCCGACAGCCTCCCCTGTCCCTTAGTCGGCAGTCCTAGCAACTAGACTGAAGAGAGCTGCACATCCTTGGGGTAAGCTGCTAGCCTCTGCAGAAGAGGCTACAAGAAGAGGCATGGTGACCAACACCCTGGAAAACAGCTAAGACACTGAGTAGAAATGCCACCAGAAAAGAAGAACAAACCAGGAAGACTAGGAGAGGCATCAAAGGCAGTAAGAAGTCTGGTAAAGAGCACCTTTTCTGTTTTCATGGCTCTGCCACTTTTCTATTCCCCTGAGGCCACCGATTCCCTATGGTCAGCAACTGCTGTCTTGGTCTCTGGGGTCCTGTTTGCCCACTGGCAGCACTAGCATCACTCCAGACACCCAGTTGCTGCAAAGATTATCAGATCTTCTCCAGATGCTCCCTCATTTCTTGCCCATTTCCTCATTCATGCTCTATTGCTACCAGGCATTACCAGCTCTGCTTCATCATGTGTTCCCATGCTCCTTATCACTGCCCTTCTTCTTCTTCCCACTTTTCCTCATTTTCCCCACACCTCTTAAAAATGTGCAGTGTGAAGAAGGGTGCAGTAAGCAAATCCTTAAGCACAAGTTGTCCTTGCTGTGTGGCCACAAGGAGTAGGTGGACATTTGTTGGACAAACCCATGCTTCCTTCAAGAAGCTGAAGTGTTTCCAATAGGAGTCTTCCCAGCAGGGAATTCTGGCAAGGTGAGAGCTCAGCACAGAGCTTCCAAAAAAAAAAAGAATTTAACAAATGACCTGAAAATAAATTAAAAAAAGAAGCCAATGCTTGGGATAAGAAACTAAAAATTATCCAGTGCTGTAAAACAAACAAAACCAAACAAACACAAACAAACAAAACAAACAACAAACAACCAAACAAAACCCCAACAAAACTAAATAAAAGCATAGGGAAAAAAGTTTCAAAACAAAATAAGGTTTAACGAACAAAGGGGGAAACAGGGACTTACGATAAAAGGAAATATTTATGTTGTAGATAACCAGAAGACTGTAGCAGTTACCAGAACTACAGATCTACTCACACAATGTACCTGGGAAACAGCTAAGTGTCCTACTTCACTGGGGAAGCTCCATGTTTGTGCTGTCCATATATAATCCCATCAGCTCTTCAGAGCAAAGACTGCTCTAATGTAAACAGGAAGCAATATTGGGACTCGGCAACTAGCTAGAGTAATAAAATGTTCTGCACAGCTCCTAAAAGACCAGAGAGTTGTCTGGAAAACCTCTGTTCTTGCACCATTTCTTGCAAAATGTTATCAGAAGAAAATCCCACCTCCATTAGGGAGGAGGGCATTTAACTATCCTTCTGCAATTAGCAGCTCTCTGTCTTTGGGTCAGAAGTGCGTCACGTACGACCATAAATCTGTGACCAGATGATAGGCTTGTGTTTCTCTGGACAGCTGGCCACCAGCCCTTGCAGTAGCTGTGAATCCTGCCATCTGCCACCAAGATTTTCATCACTCATCTGTACACTTAAACCTGGATGGTGTTTGCAGAAGACTCTTCCACAGACAATCTCTCTGCTGTAAATCCCAGAAGGGCTGTTAGTTGGGATCCTACGTCACCTGAATGCCTGCTCAGGTGACCTGTGCTACAGTCAGCATGGGAGAGACTCCCACCAGAGCCTACCCCACATGGGTGAGAAACAACTGCCTCAATTGTTAGCATCCCCATAGTTAAAAGCCATGCAGTATCCTTCAGTAATTAAAGGAAGGGTGGCCCTGTTTCTTGTAATCTGAGAAAGCAGGATGCTCTATGTAGTCAGATGACAGGAGGCAGTTTATAGTGACATTTCTCTTCCCCTTCACCAGTCACGGAGGCTGTTTAATTGCAGGCTGTACTCCAAGGGATTGCCTTGCCTGTTCCCTTGGTGACGCAGGTGCTGCTTATTCTGCTTATCCTCCCTTGGGATTTTTCCTTAAGGAGAATAACTCTTCATCGGCCTCCTTGAACAAGGCTAGTAGTCAACATGTTGATGAGAATATGATCCTGCCTTCATCTCCTCTCTTATCAGTTTGAGAGACGCTTTAGATGAATTTAGCAAGTTACAGTTTACAGGTATCCAGAACAGCTTCCAGCAGGCTTCCTTAACCACACTTCATGTCAGATCCTGAGCTGTGTCCATTGCCACCAAGGTAGCCTGACACGGGTTTATGAGGCTGTACCCTCAACAGCTTCATTAATGTGCTTTGTAATAAACTCTCTTCACCCCAGTGTAACAGCAGTTATAGCCTCACCTCCTCAGTGCATGCTGGGTTTGAGAAAGTTTTGATTCTACAGGGAACATAAGACTTCCCATTTTGGCACATTTGTATCTTTTCCCTTTCACAGTCAATCAGTGCAAAATTCTTGGCCAAGTATCTTGTAAATTCAACTTTCTGAGAAGAATGTAAACCTCGTATTCTCCATTTTATGCAGTTGTTGGTTTAATGCTTGGTATATTTTATATTTGTATGTTGGAGGGGCAGTTAGGCTAGTAGGTAGTTCCTGGTACTGTGCACGTAGAAAAAGGTAGATACATTGAATAAGCAGACTGCTTTAAAGAAAGAATTGTTTATTTTCATTTCCTAATGAGGCAAACTACAGTTCTTTGTGCAGAAATATTTCTTACTAAAAAGTATCCAGTTTTTAATAGGCTTTTAAAGCATAAGTGTCTAGGAATTGAGAAACCTCCAACATTCTGGATTGAGCTTCTCAAACAGCCCTACTCAACTGGCACAGAAAGCATCTCCTTGATACCAAGGAAAAAAGATGCAAAGAATAATGTCTAAACATTTAATTTGGATATCAGCTATTATTTTTTGTCCTTTGAAACTGCCTAGTTCTTTGAAATAAAAACTTTCTTTCTGGAAAACTTACACTTTCTGCTGAGGAAACATCAATACAAAGCAGGGAAGGAATTAAAAAAGTTAATGCATAGGAAGTGCTGTGGCAGCCATGGCTGGGCGTTTCTGACTTCTGCCTTAACACCTTTGAGACACAGAAACAGAATTGCACAGATTACCCATCAAGGGGGCATGTCAGGGGTTTACAGAGGACCACAAGAATATTCTTCCTATCCTCTTTCCTAGTAATAGAATTTGTTTTATAGACTACTCCTGTTATTTTTATGCTTTCACAGATATAATACACCATCACAATCTCATTTCCAAGTGGACATAGCAGTAGTGTCTTCAACCAGAAACTAAGGGAAACCACCCCTTCCCCTGAAAGGTTTTAGTTTTGGGTTCCATCAGAAGTGCATGAAAAGATGAGGGCTTTGCTGGAAAAAAAAAAAAAAAATCCTAGATGGTTTTGGGAAGAAACCTCTATTTTCCAAAAGAACCAGGATAAAGTATGAGGCTCGCTGTCATCTGATCATTCACAACACTAGTTTCTGCCCCAAGCAAAGCTGTGTGAAAGAGCTGTACTCCTCCAGCACTGCAAAGCCTAACGGTTTTCCTGTGCAGGGGTGCAGCTCTTGTCTCTCCCATCATGCTCCCACTAGTACTGCAATCATCACGGGGCTAATTAGCCCACAGCATGATTAGCCAGGCCAGACAGACCAGCATATTGTAGATTGAGTTCTAGAGGCTGTTAAACCCTTAATTAAAATCTTCACAAGCACAAAACATCCTCTATCAACAAACTGTACCAGGAAAGACAGAGAAAATTAATTGGCCAAATAAAAGTTAAGGATTAAGAAACAATGATAACCAGAAGCAAGGATGACTGATGCTGTTTTTATGGTAGCCTGCCCTTAGTTTACAGTCAGAAGACATAAAGAGGAATGCTGCAGCATCTTCACAAGTTGGTCACTTTTGCTGTAAAAAGTGAAAACAGTAACTACAGTTCAGCCAATAGGTCAAGATAAAACAAATATATTTGAATGGGTAAGTGAAAAGAGCTACATAAGCATTTCTAAAAATACTACTGACATTAATAGAAAGACATGAGCTAGCAGATTAGCAACAGCCAGGGGAGTCAGTGGCTCCTGATTTCCATCTCTGCATCCTTTGTGGGCTTCAGCAAGCCAAGCTGAGTATTGATCTGAGGCATTTATAAGACTCGGCCATTTCAGTACTTTCCACATAAATCAATGTGTTTTAGCAAAGTTCCTCATGCACTTTCAGGAGTTTCTGTCACATCTTTTTTGTGTAAAAACAACAGACCACTGCGATGGACATTCTTTGAATTTTTGTTATTGCAGTTTTGGTAGTGAGGAGCATTATTAGTTCCTTGGCAGTTTTGTTGTTAGAGAAAGAAGTAGGAAACTAATAAATACTAAGATATTATTATCTGGGGACTGTGTCATGCTCAAGAGAAAACACTGCTCATTATCCTGCCAGATGCATCTTTATGAAAACTTGTGCATATTTCTAAATCATGTCAGAGATGACAAATATGGTGCAAGTTGTGACTGGTTGATTTATTTGACCTCTTCTGTAAAGGTGACATCAAAAGGCAGGTGACGAGTCCTGCCCTTGCACATATCCCAGGCTTTCCTGTACTTTTTAAGGGTGTGTGGACCATGGGCCTGAACCCTCTTGGCCTAGTGGGGTTAGCCATCACCAGCTCACAAGTTAGGCTGACATGCTAAATCTCAATCTGACCACTCCTTCATGCCGTCTTTGGAAGCTTATAAGTGAATTGCATTCAAAAGACTCAGGCCAGATACACTGAGCAAACAACACTGAGCAAAGAGATGAACATGTGTTTCATCAGTGGTTATCCATCACCCAGCTGCACATTCTTACCTCTTGCTTTAAGTGCAAGGTGGCTTACACTACCATGGGGCAAGCCACTGCATGTGTCTGCAACAGCTAAAATCTCTCTGAGGTTTGTATTCATTATCAAAGTATCTATCTATAGCTGAAAAATAATCTCTGTATTTTTAGAGCCACATTTGCTGGCCCTTTTACAGCAGTCAGAGCTAAAATATCCATCCACTAAAAACCAAAACAAAACAAAACAAAACCAAAAAAAACCACCACCACCACCAACCAGGGAGATTTTTCTATACCCCTCAACAGAGACAGTATTTTTTGCATATATTGAAATTTCATCTTAAGAGCACATACTATACAGGAACTGCAGGTGTCTCATTTCAATCACATTCCTGCAAAAGGAGTTTGCCAACTCTTGCTGTGAAGGTAGCTGGAAGCATTAAGAAGTGTAACCAAAAGCTAGAGAGAAAATAGTCTGATAGGTAATGAATAATTTAGAGTAAAACCAAGTTAAAGATGAAGTGTCCTTATGGACATATCTAGGATATGTCTTACTTTGCAATGGGATATTGCAGTAAATCTTGCAGCAAACACTTAATGCTGTGAACCCACATGTGTTAGCTGGCAAAAGGTGAGGGGACGATTTTTGCTGAGAGAGGTGTGAGTTCTAAGCAGCAGTCTAGAATTTTCTAACACTTGGTGTCAGAGCCAATAACAAAGATGTAAAAGGCAAGAGAAATGGCTATTATAATAGCAGAGATAAAGCATGGGAAAATAATTTTTTTTTTCTTCTGGAGTTTCCTGCAGACTTTGCTAGAATTTGTGATTATACTTAGGTGCTTAAATGCAAGTGAACTTGGAAGAGTCTGTATGTGTTACAGATTAAAAAATGCATAGATTTTATTTATGATGTGTTATTGTCTTCCACTGTGAGGCACTTGTAGGTTTTAAGTCCTAGAGAAAAGGTGCTGGATTTGAATTTACTCCTACTGGAAAGGGTGGAAGTCAATAGGTTACTTGGATCTAATCTGAAATGTTTATGTTTATTCACAATTATCAAGGAAAAAAAAATTATAGAAAGGAGATAGACTGGAGACACAGGTAAACAAAAAGGGCAGCAGACTACATCAGTTTAGGAAGTAACTGAAAAGCAGCACCAAAACCAGAAGCTAAGTCAGATGGGAGATTCTTATGTGATTATAAATTACTTTAGGTTACACAGCAACAATCTTAAAGGTAGGTCAGTCCCAAATACTTTTCCAAAGGGGTGCTTTTTACTGTGCCATTGTTTTTAATTCTCTCTCTCACCACTACCATGATAATAAGAGACTAACTCCTGTCACTTTGTTCCTGTCACTGACTGTGACCCCTATTCTTGTATACCATATATTTAATGTAATTGAATTAATCCCTTCTTATAGTAGGAACTGAAATACTGCCCACTGGGGATTACTTGCTTTTCCTCTCTCATTGCAAGCTTCACTGACATGTCTTCACAGAGAACGTTCCTGTGACAAAAAAGCCATAAAAATTATGAAAGTAAATGAACAAATGCCTGGATGGAGAGAGTCACATGCATACAACCACCATGGCTTGTCTTCATTAAGTGGTTCCTATCAGTGGCAGTTACAGAAGCTGATTGATTGAAGTGAGGGTGATTTTTAGCAGCCAAGGTGCAGGCATTGGGTGGTCTGATTTCAGATGTAATTCTGATGTTGCTATGTAGTATCATTGTTAGGTGATTGATAGATAAATAGACACATACATAGACAGGTACAAATATATATATAAATAGACATATATATACTTTTTCTGTGCTTGTATTTGAGGTATTTCCATCTGTGGGTTAGTGTGATCTTGTTTCAACATTTTCCCAGTAGACTAATTTCTGCATCTCAGAAAACTTGAGCAAATAAGTTTTTGTGAAGTCTGAGAGAGACAGAAAGCCTACTACATCCTTCTCCCTCTTCCACAATATCCTTTTTCCTTGCTGTCTTGGGGAAATCTTCTTTCCTAGTCCCTCCCCTACTAGTTTCAATCCTGCTTGAGAAACTCAGGCCTACTGCACTTGTCTCACAGGAGCACAAACAGATTGAAAAAGCAAAATAAAGCCTTGAATTCTGCTGCTGAGGTGTCTAGCTGCAGTAGGTATATTATTGTTCTAGAGCAAAAATTGCACCGATGCTGTCATCAGCTGCAAAGTGCTAACAGCCAGCTCCACAACCATGAGTTGGTAGATCAGAGAGAGGGTGGGTGACCCTTTCATGAAGCAGCAAACCTCACTTTCAGGAAGCGTGTCTGATGGGGATCTGTATTTGAACACACAGTTCAAGGGATGGGCATGCTGTATACCTCCTGCATTGAGGACTTTAGAGCAATGAGTAGAAAACGCGTGAATTTTACTTCTAGATAAGGAAGCTAAATATTTTGTGCATTTAAGGAAGGTCTGAAGCACAGTGGCTTATAGCTTCAAACATCAGAGAATGACAGAAGTGATGGCTGGATAACATCCTGGAGATGTTTCCTCTAAACTTACACTTCACAGAATCACAGAATTGTTGGAGTTGGAAGGGAGGTCTAGAAATCATCTAGTCCACCATCCCCCCAACTCCCACCCCCCCCAAGCAGGTTTGCCTAGAGCACATTATAAGGGATTGTATACAGGCAGGTTTGTAACATCTCCAGAGAAGGAGACTCCACAACCTCCGTGGGCAGCCTGTTCCACTGCTTCGTCACTCTCACAGGAAAGAAGATCCTCGTCATATTTAG
>JANIJG010016675.1:10957-21170 GCA_024611175.1 Megaceryle torquata | reverse complement strand
CTCCTCCCCCCCAGCACCCCCAGGTCCTTCTCCCCAGGGCTGCTCTCGGTCCCTTCACCCCCAGCCTGGGCTGACCCTGGGGTTTGCCCTGACCCAGGGTCAGGACCTTGACATTGGCCTGGTTGAACCTCATGAGGTTATCATGGCACCACTTCTCCCGTCTGTGCAGGTTCCTCCGGACAGTTCCTGTCCCTCAGATGTGTGAAACCTTAACCAAGCTGACTTTCCGTGTGTCCGTCCCCCCCCCCTCCTACCGTGGGCTCTGTGTCCTGGGGCTGTGGCCTCTCTGGGAATTGTAAAGCCAGGTTTACTGCTGCCCTGTCAAGCCACACCCCGGTCACCTGAAGCAGAATCCAGGGACCATTGGCTTGTCCCCACTCACAGCCAAGTTTGAGCTCAAAACCCACTAGGTGACCTTGTCTCAAGAGGTCCCAGAACTGGAGCTTCCAAAGGCAGAGCTCTGGGACTCACCAGTGAGGTCAGGTCCATCTTGTGGCAGCAGCACCTGGCACCCGGCACCCAGCACCCGGCACCAGGCACCCGCACCAGGCACCCAGCACCCGTCACCCAGCACCCGGCACCAGGCACCTGGCACCAGGCACCCGCACCAGGCACGCAGCACCCGACACCAGGCACCCATCACCCAGCACCTGGCACCAGGCACCCAACACCCAGCACCCAGCACCCGGCACCCAACACCCGGTACCAGGCACCCGGCACCAGGCACCTGGCACCCGACATCAGGCACCCATCACCCAGCACCCGGCACCAGGCACCCGGCACCAGGCACCCAGTACCCGGCACCAGGCACCCAGCAAAGCCCTGTGGGCCCGGGGAACGCCCGCTCTCGCCCCCGCCCCGGGCGTCCTCCGGGACCTGAACTCTTCGTAGGAGGGGACGCGCTGGCGCAGAGCCCGCAGTTTGGCCTCGTTCTCCCTCTCCCGCCGCTCGTCGGCCGCCACCGCCTCCCGCAGCTCCCGCTCCAGCTCCGCCGCCTCCAGGGCACCGGCCGCTTCCATCGCGACAGGGGCGCCGGGACCCCCGGCAGGGACCTGAGGCCTGCGGGGACGACGGGGGTTAACGAGGGGGACAGGGCCACCCCTGCACGGTGCTCCTGTCGTGACAGCCCTGCTGGGGCTCAGACACCCAACTCGTGTCACAACAGTCCTGTCAGGACTGGCCGCGGGGACCCCACTCCTGACGTGACAACCACACTCTTATCGTGATAGTCACGCCAGAGCTGGCCCTGAGGACTCCACTCCCATGGGGACAGCCCCGACAGGCCACGCGGGTGGATGGCAGCTGTGAACTTTGCTCCTATCGCGACAGCCCGGCCGGCCCTGCGTCCGCTCTATCGCGACAGCCCCGCCGCTCCCAGCCGAACTCCCGCCGCCGCGCGCGGGCGCCTCTCCCGTCGCCATAGCGACCGGGCAGCGCAGGCGAGGCCCCGGCGGGGCTGCCCCGTTGCGCCTGACAGAACCGGCCCCGCCGTCCCGCCCGGCCCGGCCCGGGGCTGCCGGAACGCCCCAGACCGGCCCCGCTTTCTCCCGCCCCGCCCGGCCCTTCCTCTGCGGGCTGGGAGCTGACGGGGGGCTCGAAGTTTTCTGTCGCGACAGGCGGCAAGGGCAGCCCGGGGCCCTTCCGCGGTGGTGGCGCCGGCGCCGGCGGCGAGGGCAGCGCGGCGGGTGAGAGCGGGGCCGGGGTAGGGCCCGGGGGCGCTGGGCGGGCCGGCTGCGGCTCTTGGGGCTCCGCAGGACACCGGGGAGGGCCGCGCTTGGGCAGGGCAGGGCAGGGAGCAGAGCCCCGGTGCAGCTGGGTGTGGACGGTGGCTCGGGAGGGGTCGCTGGGGGTGCGGGACAGAGCCTGAGCCCTCCTCTGCTCCCAGCATGGACACCGATCTGTACGACGAGTTCGGGAACTACATCGGGCCGGAGCTGGACTCGGATGATGACGACGATGAGCTGGGCAGAGAGTCCAAAGATCTGGACGAGGTGAGAGGTGGGGGCTGGGGGGCGGGACGGGTGCAGCGTCTCACGGGAGCCTGCCACGGGCCTCATGCTGCCTCGCAGTGCCCACGGGAGCACGGTCTTCAGAAGCTCCGGTGACCACTCTCCCGTGCCAGGCTCTGGTTCTGCAGGGAGAGGTTGTTCAGTAGTGGGATTCGACTGCAGAGGACCAGAGGGTTTCAGAGGATTGAGCAAAAGCTGCTCCCCCTGTTCCTGTGATGAAGGGAAAGACAAAGCTTCTGCTCGAGTCATGATTAGAACTGGGAGCTGCTGTAGCTTGGGCTCTGTTTGGTGGGTTTTTCTGTGCTCCATCAGCTGGAGGATTCGTGTCCATTTGGGGAGGTCTTTGGGCCTTTGGTGACGTGCTGGTGCTACAGCAGCACTGCCCAGAGCTCGGTTCCTCGGTGGTGAGGGCAGAGCAAGAGTCCACGGAGACCGGAGGAGAGCGGGTAGGGCAGCAGAGGCAGCTGTCCCACTGTCAGGGGAGCCTCTCCCGGTGTCCTGCTCCCACAGTTCCTCTGAGGGCAGTGCCTGTGTGGCCGGGGCTGTGATGGGCACAGGGTGGTCCTGGAGTGTCTGTCGGCGAGGGGCGGGAGTCACTGCCAGTGCAGGTGTCTTTGCCAGGCCTCTCACCCTTCATTTGGAAGGTGCTGTTCAGCGGGAAGCGGCGTGGTGCTTACCGAGGGCACCTCCACAAGCTGCTCTGCCGCCTGAAGTGACACAGGGGCTGCGTCGGCGGCCCCTGGCTGGGTTTGTGGTTCTCTTTTGCCATATGATGCTGAGCCTGAGCAGCCTGCTGCGGTGGGAGGTGTCCCTGCCCATGGCAGGGGTTGGAGCTGAATGATCTTTAAGGTCCCTTCCAACCCAAAGCAGCCTGTGATTCTATGGTGTTTGTAAAGCACTTTGGCGCTGGCAGCAGCTCAGTGTGGGTGTTGGTTGCAGCTGGAGGATGATGACGATGATGATGATATGGGGGACCATGATGAGGACCACCCTGGGATGGAGGTGGTGCTGCACGAGGATAAGAAGTACTACCCCACCGCCGAGGAGGTCTATGGGCCTGAAGTGGAGACGATCGTGCAGGAGGAGGACACGCAGCCGCTGACGGGTACGTGGTGAGGAAGCAGCGAGTTGGGTCTGGGGGGAGAAGACTCTTAACAGATCCTTGGGAAAGGGGAGGCCACATTCCCTCCCCTTCTCCCCGCTGGCTTCAGTGGATTCCTGCTCAGCCCCGGGCACGTGGAGACTCATGTGTCTGGCAGCACAGTCTGGCCCTTGGGATTGCGGCAAATGCCAAAGCAACCATGTTTGAAGAAGAGACCAACGGGCACTGGAAAGATATTTGAGAACTGAAAAGGTGTTTTGAATCATCTCCTCTGCCCCGGGAGGGCAGCTGGGAGGGACAATCCTCTAGTCCAGAGGCTTTTATAGAAAGCTGTGAGAATCTGCCAGCCTGGGAATCGTGTCTGCAGCAGTCCCCGTTCCCTGCGGGTCTTTCTGAGCCCGTGGGTGCAGGGTCTCTGGTGACAGTGGTTTATTGTTCTTTCTTTTGTTTCCAGAGCCTATTATCAAACCTGTGAAAACAAAAAAATTCTCTCTGATGGAGCAGACATTGCCAGTCACTGTCTACGAGATGGAGTAAGTCTCCGTGGGGGCTTCCAGCGCGTGCGTTGGCTCGAGCCCTCTGCGCTGCCGCTCCCTCCCCATCCCCTGTGTGCAGGCCGGGTGGGGAGACAGCGCGGGGGGTGCTGTGGGGAGGAGGCGGATTGGGGGGGGCATTGGCATTGGGTTTTGATTCTCACTGGCACCAGGCACAGAGCTGAGTGCAGCCATTTCCCAGCTTTGGAAGCAGAGAGCAGAGGCGGGGAGGACAGGACTCGCCAGTTACAGACACCTTCCCGCCCCGGCCTCCCCTGAACGGCCAACGGGAGGCTTGGTAATCGGCTGCCCGGGGGGTGTAGATCCACTGAAGGCATTTTCTCGACTTGCTTAGGAAATGCACAGCCAGTGTGTGGCACACCTCACGTTGGGACACTGGGGGAGGTGGTTTTGCTGTCTCAGATGAATTCCCCTTTACCCCCGAGGAGTCTTGGGGAGGATTTTTACGGCACAGATTGTAGGCAAAGTTGCACATAGGTCAGCGCCACGCTGCAGCCGACCCGCGCTCGGTCAGCCCCTCAAAGCAGCCCCTGAGACACCAGGGTTGGGAGGAAACCTCCTGGGGGGGGGGAAAAAAAATCCAAATGAATTTAAAATCCGAGCTCTAATATCTCACACAACTTTAGTAACATCTCACACGACCTCACCTACTGTCAGCCAACCTTGGTAAGGTATGCAGAGGGCTGTGTACTCATTAAAAATACACCCTCTGAGCGTCAGTGCCTCCGATTGCTGGCGGGCGGAGGGGCCCTGTGTCTCTGTACGTTGTTTCCTGTTTGAGGACGAGCAGATGGAGCTGCGTGAGCGGCTCGTTGGGCTCATCCCTCCATAAGCCACTTCATGGCGAGTCAGAGCTTCTTCCAGTTTTTAATAGTCGGCTTCGAGCGTCGATCCCGGAGCCAGATGCAGCTGAGTAGCAGCTCCGCGTGTGCCAAATGGACCCGATGTGAGCAGTCCCTCTGCATATCGAGGATCCTCTTTATTTGGCAGCAGCAAAATTTTGCTGGAGGTTTTCTTCAGCCTGTTGGTTATTTGGATGCTCGGGACCTTTGTGGAGGGGCTGCTGCTCGGGGCTGTCCCCTGGTGCTGTCGGTGCGGCGTTATCGGAGAGATTTCTGATGTTTTGGTAGAAGTCAAAGAGCCTGCTGGGCCTGAATTTTCTAATGTGTCCCCTTTGCTCTTAGTTAATGACCTGTACTCTTCATTACCAGCCGCTCTGCTGAGCCCCGTGTCCTCTGCTCCTTCCGTCTGTAATTAATTGTTCTTCGTCCTGTTCTTTGATATCAACTGTTAGGAGGTGGCCAAGAGAAATTCCTTGTGAGGCTTCGCCAAAAAGCTGCAAGCTCGGTATCGATTTCCCATTTAGCCTTATTTTAAGACCAATAAGCAAGCTTTTAATCAGTATTATTATTGATTTTTTGTACTCTTTAGCTCTTAATCAAAATGGCCTACGTTAAGAACTCTACCGCAGCAGTGAAAATTAAATCTTGTTTAAAGAGGAGATTATTTGACAGCACTCACTTTCTGCAGACCCGCAGCGATGGAGACACGTTTTATAGCCTCCCATTATTCATTAGGGCAGTTGGTAATTTAGGAGCTCAATTATATTTTGGCCAGGAGAGACCAGCCCATCATTACCCAGCTCAGTGCCTAAGTCTAGAAAGATTGCAATCCCAGCGCTGTTGCCTTGAGTCCTTGGAAACTTCACTCTTTTAAGACCTGAAAATCAGAATTAATGGTCTGTGGGGCCCTGTGGCTGCCTTTTAAAACTGCGTGGGGTGCTTGTTATCTAGCTCGGTGATTTACTTGACTGCCTGCCACTATTTGAATGGAAGTATTTCATCATCTGAGCATTTGGATGTGACTTTTGCTCTAATACTGACTAGAAGAGAAGAAAAATATTCAATAATATTCCTTCGCCGGCAGTTTTACCAGCTCCGTATCCTCCCACCCACTGCCATCTGTCTAGGACTCCAACTCTCTCGTCCTCCCCATCTGGAAAGTGGGATTCTTCCTCCGCAGGGCATTGGCAGAATGAAAGTTTGGAGAGGATTCAGGGGGCACCCTGGATAGAAAGTGTAGCTGAAACGACACCTACTTTTCTTAGATGCAGCAGAAGCCTCCAACAGTCTTTTGTTGTTTCTTTTCTCCAGTTTCCTGGCGGATCTGATGGACAACTCGGAGCTGATTCGAAACGTGACTCTGTGTGGGCACCTTCACCACGGCAAGGTAGCTGAATCTCCACCCTGCAGCGGGTGGTAGTAATGACCTGGTTGTTACTTTTGCCTCTCTTCTTGACCCCTCGGTCTCCGCAGCAGCAGCCTCTGTCCTCACCTCTTCCTAACACGCTCCTTTGTAGATTTTTCAGCCATGTGTAAAGAATTATGGGCTCAACTTTCCCCATCCACACGGTCACCTCCTTTTCTCTTGTGCTCTGATCTTTTCCAGACGTGTTTTGTTGACTGCCTGATAGAACAGACACACCCGGAAATCCGCAAGCGCTACGACCAGGATGTGAGTGAGCTGCTGGTGTATTCCTGCCCCGGGGAACACGGGGTGGCTTTTATGCTCTGAGGGAGCATCGTGTACGTGGGGAAAATGTGATGTAGTGATTAGAATGTGGGATTGGAAAGGCAGAGCTCAGTCCTAATTCTATCTCTGTCACTTACTTGCCACCTTAACCATGTGTAATGTTATTTCTGAGCAGGAGGAGCAAGTTCTTTGGTGTGAGGGTGTGGGAGCCTGTGCCAGGCTGCCCAGAGAGGTTGTGGAGTCTCCTTCTCTGGAGAGATTCCCAACCCTCCTGGACACTGCGACCCTGGGCCCCCTGCTCTGGGTGACCCTGCTGGATGGAGCAGGGAGGTGGCCCCAGATGATCTCCAGAGGGCACTTCCCACCCCACCATGCTGGGGTTCTGGGACTGTGTCCTGCTTTAACTTGATATTTGATACCAGAATGTGATGTTCTGACACTTGTTCTGTGTTTGCAGCTCTGCTACACCGATATATTGTTCACAGAGCAAGAGGTGAGTGCGTTTTGTAGAACAAATCTATCCAGTTGTCTCATCCTTCACTCCGTTATTTGCTGTAGGCACTTTCCCCTTCCCTTTAAACATCTTTTTGTGCCTTCCACATTTTGACCTGTTAGAGCAGGTCCAGAGGAGGCCATGAAGATGAACAGGGGTTGGAACCCTCTGCTGGGAGGCCAGGCTGGGAGAGCTGAGGGGGTTCAGCCTGGAGAAGAGCATGCTCAGGGGAGACCTTCGGGGGCTTTCTAGGACTTCAGGGAGGCTACAGGAGAACTGGGGAGGGACTTTTTATAAGAGCTTGTAGTGATGGGATGAGGGGAGATGGCTTCAAACTGGAAGAGGGGAGATTTAGATGAGATGTAAGGAGGAAGTTCTCCACTCTGAGGGTGGTGAGACCCTGGCACAGGTCACCCAGGGCAGCTGTGGATGCTCCATCCCTGGATGTGTTCCAGACCAGGCTGGATGGGGCTCTGAACAACCTGCTCTAGTGGGAGGTGCCCCTGCTCATGGCAGGGGTTGGAACTGGATGATTTTTAAGGTCCCTTCCAACCCAAACCATTCTATTTTCTTATCAGTAAAATGATCTGCTCTTGTTTGCCTCCCTAAGAGCCCCAGTCCAACTTTCTTCCATTTCTTACCACCCTGTATGATTTTATTTTTCTAAGGTGATAACTCCTGTAGTAATGAACATCTCTAGCACAGGTACCCCAGCCTATGGGTGGCTCCTATTTTCTTTGAGGGAAAGAGGTGGAAGGGGTTTGCAGCAGTGGTGGATGAGGAGAAAAACTATGAATTTTAAAAATAAACACCTTTCTCCTCATTTTCCTGCAATGGGAACTCTTAGCTGGGTGCGCTGACTCCGTGTGGTTGGGTGTGAGTGGGAATCTGTTACTCGCTAAATATTGTCATGACCAGAACAGCTCTCTGAAGAGTTTCTTGCTCTTCACTTCTTCACTGCTCTACTTTATGCTCTGAGTGATCAAATCTTGCGAGGTGTAACGATAGCAGCAGGAGAGCGGAAGTACCAAAACCCACCGATCCTCTGTCTGGTGCCCGTTGTCCTTCCTCGGCCGGGAGGAGGGATGGATCGGTCCGTGGTGTCTCACCAGCCTGAGCCGGTGGGGGTGGAGGAGCTGGGCTGGATGCTGCAGCGAGCTGAGGTTCTTCCTCCATCCCTGGGAGTAACAGGATGTCCTGGATGGCTCATCGCTTCTCCCCAGCTTTCTGATTTTTCTTTGGTTGTCTTTTCCATCTCCACATGGTGATGGAGTTGTTTTCTTTTGATGGATAATGCTGGTTTCCTGTCTTTCAGAGGGGAGTTGGGATCAAGAGCACCCCAGTGACTATTGTTCTGCCAGACACCAAAGGAAAGTCTTTTCTCTTCAACATCATCGACACGCCAGGTGATGGTGTAATCCTGAAAACCCTGTTTTGGGGTGCACTTGGCTGAAGGCAGCTGGGTGTGAGGAGCAGATATGTGACCACGTGAACTGGAGCCACGTGATAAACCTCCTCTGGGTAGTGCTGGTGACAGGAGTAGGGCAGTGAAAGCGCACGGTGACGGTTCATGGGGGCCCAGAGAGCTGGTGGGTGGGATTGTGGTGGATCATGTAGCGTCAGCTCACAGAAAAGCAAAGAATCTTTACCCTGAGCCTCCCTGACTCATCTGGAACTGTCACTGAGGTGCAAGGAAGTCCTGGGAAGTTTCCTTTCCCTCACGTTTTGTGTTTTTTGTTGATGATTCCTGAGCCTTTAGCGAAGCTCCTTTGGAAATCACTCCCAGCAATACAGGGCTGTGCCACTGGCTGCTTTGGGCTGGTGTTTCTGATGAGCAAGGTCTCGCTGAGGGCCAGCGGGGCTCGGGGTGGGTTTCACTCCAGTGTACGAGAAGCACACATAGAACTGGATTCTCCAGCGTCACGCAGTGGGGACTGTGGGCACTGGGCTCTTCTCAAATGCTGTTGCCCCACAGAGAGACTCTTGGCAAGTTCCCTGGAGCCTCTGACAAGCTGCTGTGGGGGAACGTAATCACAGATCAGCTTGTTGTAAGAAACCGAGGCCAGACTTTAGGAAAGAGGGTCTAGGGACACATCTGCTGAGTCGCAGCTTGAGCCGAGGGAGGTTAGAGCGCAGGAGGAGACTGGAGGGAGAGGCATCTGTCGTTCTTTGCTGAGAAGTCATCTTCCTCCTTTCCCTAAGTACTTCCACAGAGCTGTGAGAAAAACAGTAACAAATGTGTGGAAAAGTGCCTGTTAAACGAGTTGTGTTTATTCTCAAAAAATAGCATTAAAACTGAAGCGAGTCCCCGCAGGGAGCTCTGGCAGCTGCTGCTGGGTCCCTGTCTGAGGCGGGAGCCGTCTGTGTTCTGCCTGGCTGGCTACCAGCGACCAGAGCAAGCTGCAGAGCAGGGGGTCAGCTGTGCACCCCCAGCTCGGGGTTGCTCTGCTCCTCACCGTCACCCTCTTTGCTTTGGAAGGTCACGTCAATTTTTCCGATGAGGTGACGGCCGGCCTCCGGATCTCGGACGGCGTCGTGCTCTTCATTGATGCGGCCGAGGGGGTGAGTGCCAGCCTCTCCTGGGGGTTCCCCTCAGAATCCTTCCTCCGGAGCCTTCGATCCTGCCTGGGCTGGGTTCAGCTTTCTGGGTGAAGGGTTTTTGGAGGACAGTTTGGGAAGCAAAAGTGTTCTCCAGGCAAAACACTCCTATGTTCAGGGCTGCTGTGAAACATGACCTGCAGGCTGGTTATTTAACTGCTTTGCATCACGCCCATAATCCCTGAAATTCAGCAGGTTATTTATGTCAGAGATGTCCAAGGGGTAGGATTCAAGGAATTTGGGTGGTTTAGCTCCCGGTTTCAGGAAGATGAGCTGATTGCTGCTGTTTGAGCTGAGGCTTTTCTGCAGACTTGCAGCCCTGCGTGCGAGGGTCGCTGCCTTCTCTGTCACGCCCTAGATAGCATTTTGTGGAGGGCTTTGGCCACGGGTGTGTGTGCTCATTTCCCCGCAGGTGATGCTGAACACGGAGCGGCTGATCAAGCACGCGGTGCAGGAGCGGCTGGCGGTCACCGTGTGCATCAACAAGATCGACCGCCTGATCCTGGAGCTCAAACTGCCCCCTACAGATGCTTATTACAAACTCCGACACATCGTGGATGAAGTTAACGGTCTGATCAGGTGTGGGCGGCGGGGATGGCATCACTGCTTGTTGTCCCTGCTCCCTTGTTTTCCCTGAGCCTCGGGTCTGCCTGAAAACTGATGAGTTTATCTCTTGATTTGTTGAATTGTAGAAAATGGGGCAGGAAGAATCATTGGAAAGTCATCCCAACCAATATATAGAAGTTGTTGATCTGTTCTCCCAAGTAGCAAGTGATAGGATGAGAGGAAATGGCCTCAAGCTGCCCCAGGGGAGGTTTAGGTTGGAGCTGAGGAACAATTTCCCCAAGCCCCTCCAGGGTTGTCCAGGGCTGTCCCAGGCTGCCCAGGGCAGGGGTGGAGTCCCCGTGATCCCTGGAGGGGTTTC
>JANIJG010016674.1:0-12545 GCA_024611175.1 Megaceryle torquata | reverse complement strand
ACCGCCCCACTTCAAAATTACTTCTGGATAACCAAAGCCCAAAAAACCCTCAGGGGATAATGAGAAAAAAAAAAAAAAGAAAAAATCCTCCCTGCCCCCCCCCCCCCCCCCAAATTCCTCAATGTTAAGGCCCCAAGCCATCAAAATTCAGTTCTTCACAGCAACAAGTGTAGTTGTATAAGAGTGGATATCAAGAGGACAAAAATTTAAATTCTAAAAAGATTCCCCCACCCTCCAAACCTTGCAAACTAAAGAAGACTCCCAACCTAGGATTTCATCCTGCTCTTACAGATCCCAAGATCCCAACATTTTGGCAGTTTATCAGAGCAGAGGGGAACGAAAACCAAATTACTTCTATTACCTGCATCGTAAAGCTGTTACACTTTAACTCAAGGCATTTAGTTTTTACTACAAAACAATATCAAAAGTGTGCCCAACACCACTTCTAAAACCTCATAAAAATAAGAGGCAAGACTTTACGGTAACTTTGTGCTTCTGTGTTTTTCTACAAGCTTGCAGATACTCATTTCCCTTAGATCCCTTGCAAGAGAAAAATGTGGCCTCTCCAAATTAATGCATTAAAATGCTTCTTTGGCCAATTGATCCCCAACACAGACATACACCCGCAACCCCACTTTCTCTCTTTCTTCCCCATATCATCTTGGAGGGAGACAGAACTGAACCTATACACCGATCCCCCCAAAACAAAGGCAAATTAACATTTGGCTGCACAGCCAAACACAAAACGGGAGGGGAGGGGGGGATCAGGTACCATCTACAGAGGGGCAAGTGGTTTCCCCTATGGCCATTGAAAAAGCAGCAAAGCTTCTGGCCTCTCCCAGGGATAGAAAATTTAAATTATTTCAGTGAATTGGGGGGGAGCAGAGAGGAGCCAGTGGCAGAGGCTGACCTGTGGCTGCATTTTAGTTGGAGTAAGAGGGAGGATTTAAATGGATGCTTTGTATAAGCTATTCCTAAAAATGCAAACATGTCTTCAATGGTTTTCCCCTGCTCTTTCTTCCTCCTGGCTCCCTCTAGTGCTTTTAAGCACATACTGCCTTTTCTGTCCTGTTTTATTTAATGTAAATATAAACAGTTGCTAAGATTTTTATTTATTTATTTTTTTTAAGAGCTGCAGTAACTCTTAGAAACTGCTCAGGAGTCTTTACTGAACATATTATTCTATTCACAGTTACATCACTCCAGCAATCACACACTGACACTGGTCTTTCTACCAGAGGCCTTTATGCATTAAATATTTCACGTACGGGTCAGTGTATTTAAAATTTTACTCATTTTGAAGGCAACCATCAGCTCCATCCTTAGAGAAAGTCACCTAAAATTAACCCGTTCCCTTGCACACTCCCATCCCCAAACAGGAATTACATCTAAACAGGAGGTTACTAAAGCCCAACAGCTGAAAAATAAAGCATTAAAATTTTATGCCTGCTCTAAAAAGGCATTTATAAAATGTTAATTGAATCCCTTTTCTGCTGTGTCCCAACATAAAACACAGTTAAGAACCCTACTTGCACTCTCACTTTTAGGAGTGGAAGAACAGTGAACTCATGACAACATCATGCTTTTTACTTCAGAGTATATGCAAACAGAAACTAGTCCTCCAAAATCAGTAACTCTCTGAAGAGCTGAACAGGTATTTTTAATATAATTAAAGCCTTCAATTGTCCAAACAGTTTCTATCCCATCTCTGCATAGTCAGCCACATCAGTGTCTGGTTTTGGTTGTTTAAGGTCCATTTACAGAATTAAAAACATGAAAAGGAAAGCTCATTTCAGAAGGAACAACAAAACTTCAGCAAGAAATTTTCTTCATGCCAGTCACAAGTTAGTAAGACATCCCCTTCCAACGTGCTCATATATGCAAAAAACCCTACATATGTTTCCCTGGTGGTGAAAGATAATGGAGCATCCCTAGCCAGAACTTTAGCATGAAGTTGAAAGCTGTATTAGCAAATATCCATCTCACTAATGGTGATGTGCAATGAAAATACTAGGCAGCTTAACTGCCCTTTGATGGCAATGATTTCGTGATACATAACGTGTGGCTCTGACAAGGTGGTTTCTGACAAGGTATAAGGCAGTTCGGGATTAAGACTTTTTCTCTATTGAAGTCTAAAGCATTTTTCATCAGATGCTCTCATTACAACTTGCAAACAAACAAAATTAAGCTTAATTTGAAATATAAATTAAGCAGTCCTGTGAGGCAGGACGATCTCTGTTTTGGAAGGACAACAGCTGAGGTACCTGGGTGTGCTTTGATTCAGCTCTGCTCCTGAGTAGCCTCAACGGTGAATATTCCTGACAGGCTCTGGACACCTGGGAGAAAACAACTTGCCACAAGACATAAATAACAAGCTCTAGATACACAGGTTGTATCAGGTCAAATATACTGATGGAAATCTTCTTGGCAAGCATTGCTCCTTTACATCTGTCAATGAAATCTGACAGCTCCTTTATTACACGGCGTACAGATTTATACTTACAAACATTGTCACACCCTCTGGAAATAGTTCAACAAATGACAGTTCTCTCATGCTAATGGTAGTTTCATATCTGCTCTCTTCTTACAGAAGCAACTGGGAGTTTTTCTCCTCTGTGTGTGTTTTTGCAGTGTGCCTTCACAAACTAACTTTATCTGCCTTCAAAATCTACTCTTCTGAAGGATAAAAGACTGCTACCAATACCAAAAAAAAAAGGTCATAATTAGCACTGAAAGTAAGGTGTACACCTCACAAATGAAAAAGGAGTCTCCAGCTGCATCAGCCCAGATATGAGAAGTTATCTACTATCTTTGTAAAAAAATAACACATCACAGTCAGAAGGTATCTGAGTCTGAACGCCTGCAGAACACATTTTCTAATATCATATATGCATTCAGGACCTCGATTCTCTCATATGACAATCCTCAATGTCATGTCCAAGCCTAACATCACAAAGAGACAAAATTTTGTATCTGCTAAATCAATCAGAGACTCTGAAACCCAAGGAGTCAGAGCTGTAGGCCTGAGAGGGAAAAGTCCTGGAACCGTTTCTTTCCAAACAGCAGTGTTCATAAGGACATAAAATTACGTCTGGCATTATTGCCGATTTTGGAGTTTCCAAGTCCCAGTGAAAAGAAATGGCTTGTTTTCTGACAGCAAGCAGAAAGAATCCTGTGAGAAGGTCACCTAGAGAGAGTCGCACCAGTTCAACTTTCCATGACCGCAGCAAGACAGTCTCTAGCTGTCATCATGGGATGAAATTACTTTCACAAGCATATGAACTTCCATTGAAAGATTTCAGCACACAAAGACCTGTACCCAAACAGCTGTATATCAGCCAAGTAACTAAAGACATAAACCTAAGACATTTAATACCTTGTCATTTAATCCAACAACCACACTACCTATTTTTACCTTTCTCTGTTCAAAAAAAAAAATACAGATGACATAGTTAAGAAGTTTAAAAGTAACAAGAATGTGTGACAATCTGTGTCAGAAATGGCTTTTCTTGCAAAATTGGAGACAGGTTCTACATGCTTCCTATAGACTTATGACTAAGACCTTATTATTTGGGGGAAAAAAATTTGAAAGGGATTTTTTCCTCTTCTCAAAACAAGAAATGAATGTTGTTACTACCACCAAAGGAATTTAAAAATCGCAAAGATCTACTCTAGTTCTCACAAAGCATGAATTGTCATCTGATGTAGCTCAACAGCTTCTTGAACAAGAGCAGCTTTTTAAAAGATCCTGGATCTCAACATTAATTTCAAGTGCTGGAGAATCTATGAAGTCCATCAATAAGCTAGTGCAACAGTTAACTAGTTACCACTTTATTTTTCCTTTTATGCAAGTTCATATTCTTCCTTTACTTTCTGCTTCCTGCCACTGTGACTCCTATATCTGCAAATGTACACTCTTGAAGGCTCTCCAATTTGTTCATGCATAAGTACACGATCAAATCACTCCAAACAACTCAGATTTTACTTTATTGCTATCTGCATTACGTGTATAAATACATTTTTCCAACACATGATGAGTACTAACTTCAATTTAAAAATACATCTTGAAGTGAATTCATTAAAGCTGATTATATTCCAGAAGTGAGGTCCATAATATTAGAAAGGATATCTCACATCCTGCACTGAGTGTAGTCAACTATCAGCCCTTGGCCACTGCTTACCTACAGGGGGTGTCTTGTCTACCGCATGTTGCCCATGAGACTACGTAACTTGTAGTACCATTTTTTCATGGTGATGAACTTCTGTGGCAGATGCACCTGCCCTGACAAAGATCTTACAATGACTGGGGCTTACCACAGACCCAATAAAGATCGGGGCTTCATGGCCATTAAAACTTGCTTACTTTGTTTCAGGCCCTTATCTTGTTTTTGTCATGTGCTTGCACCCTACTAATAAGAATCGACCACTGTTCAGACTCCACGAGGGTATAAATGGAGCCCCACCAGAAAGATGATGTGAACTCATCCTCCTCAGAGCAGTGGGTCTGCAGCCAGGAACTCTGCCCCTTGGATTGGGATGCCACCCACAGAAACCTCCTGTGGCTGAGCAGAGCTTTCACACCCCTCCCTGCTCTGTGGTGAGCAAATGCCCCTTCTGGATACATACTTTAGTGAGCCCTCACCCCCTTCTCGTGAGTGACCACGTTTTTGAGTACCCTCGAGTGGGAGCTTTTCTCTTTTATGAGTGAGTGCAAGCTCATTTTGGAGCATCTTTCTAAAAAGAATATTCCCAAAATTTAGGAACGAGTTGTGCATTATTATATTCCTGCCTGGCATATGAACGTGTAATTGACTTTGGTCAGTTGGAGTGCTGGGCAATTTTTGGTTCCAATAAATCCACATTTTGGGAAGCTACTGCTGTCTGTTTTGCGTGTGCTTCTGCAACAACTTCCCAAAGCTTTGAGTCCAGCTTCCAAAAGTCAGCTAATGTGCTAATTCAATCAAATACACGAGGCTATGCCATCATCTGTCATTTTTCTACTCTACGTGGCCTAGATAAAACTGTCAGGAAGGATTTTGCATTTTCTTCCAACTGTGTGTTCATTCGGATATGTTGGGTTTTTTTTTTTTTCTTTGCAAACAAACATCCAATGACTGAACATCACAAAATTGTATCTTAATTCAGTAAGTTCTCATTGAGGGTAATATTTTCAGGAGTCAGTATCAGACAGACAAGATCAAACCCTTAATCTAACTGAAATATTGGACACTTTATAATACTTGTTTTCTATTAATCAACTTGAACAGCATTAGCTACATGACAATCCTTAAAATTCTGGACAGTTTTACAATAGCCATTTAAAAAAGAAAACTCCTCAGTCTCCATAAATTTGTCATAGAAATATTCAGAAGTGTTCTTTCAGTCTATTTATTTCTGCAATACGATTGATTTGTTCATCGTTATGATTATTTGTAATATTCAGTTTCATTCTCATTACAGATGTAACAATTCTGTCTTTTCCAGTGTCGTTGTTGAAAACTTTGTGAGCTCTCCTGTGACCGTTCTTTATGTTCCTGCTATTTTTAAAAACTTTTCCTTATTAGCCCCAGATCCTAATGAAAATCTGGAGAATTTACATTTGTCATCTTTGTAAAAAATTACTTAAGACTTATCACTACATATTGACTACTGCTCTTGAACCACTTCTAAATCAAGATGGGACTCTGCTGAAACCTTTCATCCTTGGCTCTGCACATTCTAGATAGCCACGCTGTCTAGCATTTCTTTCACTCCAGCTTTGAGAAGCACTCTTCTAAGTGATGTTAGAAGCGTATTACTGGGGTAACAGTACACAGCATCACCCAGAACAGAAGATTTACTTAGTCACTTATGTTTTTCATCCTCAGAGATGGGAATGTCAAATAGTTTTGCAGCCTTCTCCTCCCATGACCTTAGGAACTGTGATGAGGAGATACTCAGTTTACAGGGTGGAGAGAGTTCAGTGAGAGAGGAAAAACAACGGGTAACATCTCTGTGCGTATTTTCTTGGCATTTAACTGCTGCCCAAGAAACTAGACTAGCACGAGGATATCTCGGGAAATTCTCTGCACCGTCTTCCTTTTCCTGATAAAAGGATGGAACACAAATGAATTGTAGGGGCATGTATCTCCTTAGGTTAATGTTGGTTTTTTGATGGGAAAAACCTTTTCCAAATGACATGCAGCCTAAAGACTACCAAGCCAATTTGCCCTTAGAGTTCATCCAAATCTTCACTCAAACTGCCTTTGACCAAAAGCACTTTGTCTTTTACTTTGTATTTTGCCCAAGGCCGTGTGAGATGCTTGCAATAGATGAGTACAGATGTCACAGGCAGTTACAGACCTAAACACGGATTGTAATGTAAAAGACAAGACCTATTAATGGCCTGCAGGTGAAGAGTAGGACTAAGCACAATGCAATTTCTAGGTAATAAGCTTGTGTTTAGAGGGTTCAGCCTTACTTAGCTCATTTGCTTAAAGCAATTTGTCAACAAACAATCCCCAAACCACAGACATTTCCCAGCGATTATGTGATATACACAAAATTTGCCTTAACAGGACTACAACCACCCTGCAATCCTGTCATCACCCTATACAGTTCAATTTCTAACAACAAATAAATCATATATTGCAGACAGCTTCTCTTTGTATCCAAAAGCTACTGGTAGTGAATGACTACCATGAATTGGAGGCCTTTTGCTTATCTGCAGAAGTGAAAGACAGCTGCCTGACTGCCAATGAACTGCATAAAATAAGGGTACACAATTAAAAGGTACACTTGAGGAGGGAAAGCTGATATAGGCTCTCTGCTGACATGAAAAAAAAACCATAACAAAGAGCTGAATGTTATGTGTTGCTCAGAACACTACAGCTGCTGGCAGTGATCTCTCTCTCCACATAATTTTAATCTCTCCATACTCAGTAATCTCCAGTGCCCTTACTTACAAAGCCCCGTTCAACTTCCTTTCCACATTTAAAAGCAAGGGAATTGTATTCTTTGCTGCAATAAATTTGTACATGTAAATTTGTACGAATGCCTTTGTGCTAGATTGACATGGAGTCTTTAAAAAGATCACCCGGTCCAATAGCTGTCACTTGGCACATTTCAAAGTCTAATTATGCAGCAGTACTTTATTCCATTTTAATTATTTTCCTTTGCAACAGGAAACACAAGGCACAAACATTACTGGGATATCAGAAGTTTGGGGGATTTTTTTTAATCACTCAACGCTCTTAAAAAAAAAAAATCAAGATGTTGTTTCACAAATGATTAAGTTGTTCTATTGTTGCCAATAAAGGAAGTCTAACCCTTGCTGCCCTATCTCCCTCGCATCAGCTCTAGGAAGGGCACAGATGCAGAGGGAAGCAGATCAGCCTGCCAGGCACCCTGAAAACTTAACAGCTTGAAAAAACCAAACCCCTATTACTTCCCCTAAAAATACGGCTTTTGGAGTAGTGAGTGGAACTCTGGAGGGACTTTGTAAAGGTAATGTGTGAAATTTTTAGAACTACCTTTATCAGTCATTTCTAAAATGGACAATCCAGGCTACAGGACTAAAAGAACAAAAGAAAAAACAATCTGTCCACCCATGAACACTTTTTTGGAGGACAAGGGATGTAATTTAAAAATATTTCTGCAATGTGTGGCAACAAAAACTGTTAAAAATAAAAGATTCCGTCCCTTCTTCCACATTTCTATACCCAGGCTACAACAACATAGCTTGATCAAGGATTGTAGCACTTCATTGGAATTCATTAACAAAAATCAATTAATCTTAAAAATAATTCTTCACTTCAAACTTATTCTACCAAACCACAACTCACATAACTGGTTCATCACAAACTGGACAGAAATCATATTTCTGTCACACTAAACCAACCTAACCAGCAATATTTGGTGGATTTATACAAATAGATACATAATTTATTTTTTTTTTCTTTTGGCAGATACACATGAAATCTGTTTGTCTACCAACACCCAATCTTACTGAAGGTTTTGGTTTCTGGGTTGGATTTTTTTGAGTGTGGGTTTTGTTTTGGTTTTTTTTTTTTTATATATCAGCCAACACTGGTTTTGGGATGACTTCGTAACAAATAGCATAGGTATCCACTTCTATAAAAGGAGTGCCAAATTCATACATTTGAGCCACTTAAGTAACATTTTAAATGTAAAACAGTTGCAAAGGTTTGAGCCCACAGTTCCCTCTCTTATTTACTGCTGCTGAAAGGACATCTCACATATTTTAAACATAGCTTCTTTGGTTCCAGTCATTCAAAAAATTTTACAGAAAAAAAACCAAACCAAAACAAAACCCAAACAAACAAAAAATCCACAACAAACACAAAACCAAAAAAAAACCCAAAACAACAAAGTTCGATTCAGTTGCCACCAAAAGAAACCCATTCATCTTCACTGTGCATAAAAAGCAGGAGGGTTTTTTGGTCTAGCACAGCTGAGAAACACGGAGAGGTCCAGGCTTAGGATGGCTCTGCTGTGCAATGAAGACCTTCTACAATAGGCTGGACACAGTAAGTGTTCTGCCCATACCAGCACTTCACTCATACGAAAGAAGTAGTTGCACAAACACTTTAAACTGGCATAAATATAATAAATTTATATTTAATAAATAAAAAAATAAATCGAAAATTCATTTAAATAAATAAATAAAAATAATAAAATTAGGAAGCCATCCGTCTCCAAATGCTCATTTTGTCCCTAGGCCACCAGCAATTTCCTGGGAAAAGCAGAAATACCAAGTGGCTGCCCATCAAATTAGATGGGGAAAAAAATATTCAGATAAAATCAGCTGAGCCAAATAAGTAATTTTAAATTTTATTTTAAACTCCAACTAGTTCCCTGAGCAATGACACAAATGAACAGGGAAGGGCAGAGAAGCACGTGGAGAACAGAATTGTTTCTTCCTTTGCCAGTGCCAATTTAAAATATTCAGAGGACTGTGGTTTCCCTGACCCTTCATAACACTTATTAACAAAAATCAAATATTAACAGGACAATATCTCTCACTCCTCCTATTCTCCACACCTTACTGCTAGTTTTGACACCTCTACAAAGTCAGGCAAACCAACACTGACGCAGCACAGTAAACTGGATCAGGAAAAGCTATCTGCTAAAAGAATAGGGTTCTCTTCAGCTGAATTGGTCTTCCCACAGGGAGCTGCAATTAAGAATTGTTAAGTCCAGAATGTTCTTTTTAAGAGCCCCATCACTGAGTGTCTACACCATGACATGTATTTACCCTGTTTTCAAAGGTTGTAGTCAAATTCAGTTTAGTATATTTGAGACCCTACAGGTTTTTGTTTTATTTCAAAGCAGTTATTCCACCTACACACAAAAATGACTTCAAGTTTTTGCCATATGCCTCCTTTTGATGGCTTTTATTAGGTCAGGTCCAATTCTATGCCTGGCACTCACTCTCTTTCCTTTGTACAGCTGCTACCAAGACCAGCACTAACTGATCAACCCAGGATCACAAGGACAGCTTCATCTAGACTTTTATTTAAAAGTATAAAACACAAATTGAAAAGATGTCATGGAACTAATTTTTTGAAGCTCCACATAACATCTCTTAAGTGTGGGAACACCATAAATTCACTAAGTCTTGAAGACTGCTCAGAATTTTTTGTCTGCTACATCTTCATTAAAAAAAAATCCTTTGTGCACATACTTTCATCTGCATGCAAACCCACAAACAGAGCCATCAAAGGGGTTAGAGTATTTTATGACCATTAGCTTTACTTCAGAAAATACCAGTGAAAATTTATTTCAGATAAATATATACTTATGTTCACACAGAGAAATGAAGACAAAAAGGGGTTTAGGCATCCATTTATTTTGGTTTCCTTTCATCGCATACCTCTACTGCCTGGTTTCCAGAGATCTCAGACCCTTTCAAGTTCAACTGTAATCACAGGCTTTCAGAGCTTGCTCATTCGCCTGAGTCACCCAAAATTAGAGGACACAGTTTGAGGTCTTGATCAGTGTATTGTGGTGGGGCTGTGGCACAGCAAAGACAATGCATGCTGCTCAACTTGGTCCAATGTTATCTAACACTTAAACCAGTCCTTGCTTTCTGTGCTCACGCAATTGTCTGGAATCTATGTTGGCAATGAATACTAAGACCGTAAGACAGAAATATAGCTAAAACTGACAATGTTTCTACTACATAAATGGTAATATAAAGATGAAATTCATTACATTACCAGTCTCCAAATGCAGACCTTGAAGGATATGCCAGCTAGTGGATGGTTGAGAGTTTCAGCACTTTGGGCCAGACTCCAAAACCCTCGAGCCAGTTGGTAATTAACAGACATCTAGGTCCTCCACATGAAAGAAGTCTATTGTTTTAAACACTGACACAAATTTTTCCTTTCCTTTTCATAGCCAGTCTCTTGTCTGTGATTTAAGATTCCCTTAGGACCATAACAGTCTATGATTTTAGAAGCTCCACTTCTCAAATAGACCATTTGCTTGACTTTTAGTTGCCAGGAATGCAAATGTGCTTACATCACAGGTAGAACAAAATAATTTTACAGACTTCTCAGAGAACCTAAAATCTCCCCTCTCTTTAATAGATGGAAAAAAATAATATCCAAATAACTTCATAAAAACATATCTACAATAGCAACAGAATTCCAAATCATAGTAACAAAATATACTGAGGGCTTGTAAATAGTCTGTGCTAAGTCCAATTAGTAAGCAATGTACCTAGAAGGAGTATTTAGTCTGTGTCTTCATAAATAATGATGTGCTACAGCAAAACTTCTGTGATAAACCAAAAGATGTTCCACTGAACACATTCAGTAAAGAAGCAATGATCTATGATCTGTATGAAGTCGTCTATGATCTCTTACCTTACTCAAGAGAGATTGGATGCATGAAAAATAACAGACAACATTTAAACCATATTTAAACTAATCAATGTAATACAACATTATATGAAAGCTGCATTTTGAAAGAATGAGGTCCAGACACTAATCTACAAGAGAGCAAGTTATATCACCAAGAAGGATAACGGGGAGGATGTGACGGAGGAGGAGCTGGTAAAAGTACTCAGTTGATAGGCAGATACTTTAAGAAGAGTCAAAAAAAACAAAGAGCCAGTGCCATCAGGAAAGGACAAAAAGCAAAATGAGAATTATAAAACATTTTCCAAATGCCCATGGCTTTGCAAACTCTATGGCTTTGACTGCTTTGCTATTTTCTTGAGTCTGACTGGTGTCTCTGTAACTCACCCAAGCCCATCTAACCACATGAAAAACCCAAATTCCTACTGCATTCAAGATGATAAAAGCATCCCTGGAGAACTGGATGAGACAGTTTCTTTTGGACCAGCTTCACCTCCTCCCACACAAAAAGGAGTCACTTTCAGTCTGCCTGTCTACGCTATCGTTCATCCGAACTCTCTAAATACAACCAGAACTATCTAACACAAAAGCATAATTCAGCAACTCAATCAACAGCACCATTCACCAGGATAATCAGCCCTTTCCCTGTCACCCTAACAAAGGTGCTGGCAAGCGTGTAGGCACGTGGAATGGGCTGTCCTCACCTGTAGGTGCAGTCGGTCCGTCCAGGTCTAGACTACAGAGCCCCAAGAAGCTTACACCAGTGCCAGAGGAGTGCTGCAGGCAGGTTACTGCGATGTCACAGCAGCATCGCCTGTGAGCTTCTGCCACCTAACAAGTTTGTGAAGAACTGAGCTTACTGGCTGACAGGAAGAACTTGCTGCTCTGTTGCAGAAAGCCTGTCTTACAGTTCTAGATAAAAGCAAATCCATGGAAACTTGGGTATGTTTCAGAACTGCCTCCTTACAGTAATTTTTCTGAAGAAAGATGTAATTTCCATTCCTTTTGCTTCACATAACAAGCAAAATATACTACTAATTTCTCTTTTGTCCGAGGCACGTATCAGTAATTTCTCTTCTGTCCGAGGCACGCAGTCATGTGCTTCCAGCTTCTTCCATCACTCCCAGTTGCTAATAAAAGCTTTTGAGTGCTACTAATGCTTTCTAGGAAATAATACAGATTACACCAGCATTACCTCTTCACTATACGTCCTCTGCATTCACTTCCCAAAATACAGAGCACTGCATTTCCAATCACACTGGCATAAGGCACATTGACATATGTGGGAATGCAAAAGTCTGATTTCAATCAGTCTTGAATTTCACTGTAGTAGTTTCCTTGCCCTGGCCTCCAAGGACAGCCTGGGTACCCCCTGCTCTCTTTTCTGGAGGTAAGACTCACCAGGGGTGACCACCACAGACCACAGTGGTGCATGCTCAGTGACCAGGGCCAGGCGAAATGGAACACCGTGCTGCTGGGGCGGGTGGAAAAAGCTTCAGTAGCTCGCTGTGGGATAGCACCATTGACTGCTTCCAACAAAACCAGTCATCTTGGTCAGGCTCCTAATACTTACATTTCATAGGATCATAGAATGTTTTAGGCTGGGACCTCTAGAGGTCATCTGGTCCAACCTCCCTACACAGGTCAGGGGGACATCTCTACCTAGGGCAGGCTGCTCAG
>JANIJG010016673.1:21132-39775 GCA_024611175.1 Megaceryle torquata | reverse complement strand
AAAAAAAAAAAAAAAAAAAAAAAAAAAAAAAAAAAAAAAAAAAAAAAAAAAAAAAAAAAAAAAAAAAAAAAAAAGCTTTTCTTGGGAGGACTACATAAGAACCTTAAGAACACTTTATTCTCAGAAACTTCTGACTGTATCATAATGTGGAACTTACTGTTGCCTTTTTTCCACCCAAGTCTCTGCAAGGTCAACACAGATAACATTGAAAATTTTATTAGGAAGGCAGCTTAGAACATTTTTCTGATATCAAGAGAACACTATTCTTCTTAGCACAGAGATATTTGCCGTAAAGAACTGGTATGATTTTCCTGTGAAACCTGCACTCCCATGCAACATTTTAATAACAACATAATAACACATTGTTATTGTGTTGAATAAAGTAATTTTCTTCTTATATTAATAGGAGAGCATGCTGAAAACTATCAGTCTGCTCCTGATAATGCCTATTTATTTATTTCTTATTTTCAAATGTTCAGCATCAAAACTGTGATTATCAACAGACATAACGTGATGAAAACTATTTTGGAAGTGCTTCCAGTGAGAGGAGGAAAAAAAAAAAAAAAATCATGAAAAAGCCATTGTTTTACTTATCAAAAATAACTCAAAATACTGGCAAGCTACATGTCCTGCAAAGACCTGTGACTTCACTGGCATTCTTAAACACTTCCAAATATTATTCCAGTTTTGCAGGTCTGCTTTGATACTACAGCTTCACGTGCTGAATAGGCCTTGACAGTACATTTCACAAGTCACAACAAGCAACTCAGATGGATAATCCCCTCAATGTGACATAGGTTTAAACTCTGCAGTTTCGGTTCAATCCTATGCAAACATTCATAGATGCCTTTTTCTAAGCTAATATTAAATTAGCAGCCTGATAGGTAACATTAATTCAAGAGGATGATGATCTACCAGAATGCTTATATTCAGTTCTGAATCTTTTTCCAGTATGTCAAAGTCAAGTATGGCTTTGCATGCAAAATCTGATTTAACACCATATTCACTGTCCTACAACCTATGAACAATTTGTTGCAGTATCTTTTGAGGCAACACTTATAAAGTACCAAGCATAGTTGAAAGTTAAGGAGGGAAGGGAGAAGAAAACTGCTTTCTAAAACCTGCAGTGACAAGGAGGTTATGAAGCAAAAAGCACCATTTTAATAAAACTATTATGAGCATGGATTCTACTTCTCTTCAGCCTTGTTTTATGCAGATATTTGCATTGTACTTATACATACCATAAGAAGCCTTCTCTGAGGTACTGGAGCACTTAAATTATATAACCAAAATTAATTTATTAAAAATCCACCGATCACCCCAAACAAACAAAAGAAACCAGCCCCTACCTGAACACAAGCACAGACACACACTGAGTCATGTATTATTACCATAGGGTATTCCAAGGCGCTCCTGCTCCTTTCGGTAGCCTTCCAACGCTGCTGCCCATCGTGTCACTTGTTCAGAGGTTTCATCTGAAATGGTTGTAATATGTTTTGTTCCATCCAAAGTTATCACTTGAGCTTCTTCAACAAGGTGAGCTTCAGCCTCTGCATGATGAGCATCTGGATCAATCACTACCTCCACAGTCTCCACAGGCTTCACAATTTCAAGGATGTTTAACTTGGGCTCTATCCCTAGGTATAGAAAGAAACAGAAAACAATATGACAAAGATGTTGTTTTAAATACAATTCATAGGTGTTTGCATACTTGGGAAAGCAGCATGACACAAAGGCACCATCAGGTGTCTGCAAGTGCACTAAATTAGAATTATGTATTATATTATACAGTATACACTTTAGTTAGGTGAATACAAAGCTGTCCCTTTTTCCTCCCCCAGTATTACAGTTTCCTGTTCTATACAGGTGATCCATTTCATGTATCTTGAACAAAATGTTCATCATGTCGGCATAAACAACAGGATTTTGGGCTGTAAGAAATATACCAAACCAACGGGAAAAAAAAAAAACCAAAACAACACCCCAAAAAACCAGAACAGGCATCCACCTCTCGTTCCCAATCTGTATCAAAGCACAATGTGAGATACTAGGTTCTGTAGTTGACGGTCTTAAAAGTTAAAAATCACAATCCATTCACAGTTTATAAAGGAAAACAAACGGAGTACTTATGTGTAGTACAAGTAAGAGCAAACTAAGTATTTTGCAGAAAAATTGTCCTCCAGACTTTAAAAGGAATTTGGATTGAGAAAAATTTAATAAAGGGGACACTACAAAGACCATAAGTATAACATGCAGCAATATGGAATTAAGTGAAAACTGATGTAGACAACCAGTAAGAGGTTGATTAGATGAAGGAGTAAACATGAAATCAACAAGTACCTTACCTGGGAGAGTGTTTTATTTAGGCCATCTAAGATTAACATGTGCAGCACAGGTTTCTTTTAAAGTCAGATAGAAATGGATAAGGGAAAACAGTAAGAGTTAAGATTCAATTTTTAATTGTCAAAGAAGTAAAGAAAAATAGCTTCCACAAAGGAACAGTTGAGTATTGCTCAACAAAATAATGCAGTGTCTGTCAAATAACTATACGTCAAAGAAACTATGAATCCACTGCTTTATCCATAATGAAGGCATGGAGATCAAAGCAAGGCATCTCTGTAGAGGAATCAGTTTGTAAGTAAAAATGGTATAAAGTAACAGTCTGCCACCTAACCTAGTGCAACGTTAGATGAATATTAATGCATTGTGTTTGTCTGCATCACTTCTCACATCTCTCCCTTTGCTTACTGCATAAGAAAATAGATGTCTAGTCTTCCTTGGACAGCATATATGTTGTAGAACACAATGTGACAATGTCACACACCCCAGAAGTATAAACTGGTATGAAATTTCAAGGACACTGGCTATCAAGACATGTCCAGATATTGCTGGTACAAGCCCCAGTCACTGCTAATTGTCTGAAGCTAGAGAACGTATTAGGGATAAGACCGACCTACAGGAAACACGTTCTTTCTTCCCCTAAAATGTCTAGTAGTAGCCCCAGCCTTGCAAGAGGCTTAGTTCAGAGCAGTGCAGAACAGAGCTACACTCAAAACTGCTGTTCTCACAATGGCAGGAAAACCATCAAACCAGAAGAGAGGAGTTAAGGCAAGGTGGAGTGACAAAATGGTCTTTCTAAACAGGACGAATACTTTATCTGCTGTAACTTACATTAGGTATCTTTATATGAAATGCCATAAAAGAACCAGAATGGACTGTATTTCAGGTGGTGCTTCTTCCTCCAAATTTACAGATGGCTAATCAAAATTTGATAGAGTACTTGAACGGACATAACAGCTTTTCTCTTAAGAAACAAGAGACTGCAGTCAATAACAAGGATTAGCATCACTGATTAATGCTAACTGAATTCTGTGTATTATACAAGTTGGGGAAAAATAAAAATAAGTAAATTGACAATCTTTTCATACCTTGTCTGTACAAGAAAAATATGTGGATGGCATAAGAAACTGGGTTTTCCCCTTCTGGCTCAAAGGGACACTGTAGTCACAGTAACAAGTCCATTTCCCTGTTAGTGATCCAAATATCTTCCTTTGATTATTTTATTATTATTATATTATATCCATGCTGTCACTTTTCTGATGTTCTGTCCTGACACAATTTACTTGCCTTCAAGCAGACAGGTTTCTTAAAAGTCAGTTAAGCATCAAATACCATGGCCTGAAAACCAACACAGGATCATTCTGCAGTTATACAAAAATACTTTGTATCCAGGTGTTTCTTTTAAGGATGGGGTGAGGAACAAAGAGAAGCTCCTTGTCCTTGTGCTATATGGTCATGTACCTCAGTTTTACATTAAAGAAAAAAGCAAAACAAACCAAAAAACCAAACCAAACAAAGAGGAAGAAAATGGAAGACAACAGTTAAGACATGTATTGCCTGCATCCATCTTTTCAAAATGGAAGTCTGAGCACTGCATACTACAAATTACTGGGCATAAATAGCTTTTTTTTTATTTTTTCTAGTTATCTGAAGGATATTTCTACTCTATTTTTAAAACCAGAAAGGTAGTTCAATCCCCATTACAAATGGGGAACTGAGGATTCAGCCTAGCACTAATCACTTGACATTCAGCATTAAATGCAGATCGTCAGCCCTACTTAATACTGTTAACACACAAAAAATATTTTCCTGTCTCATCTACACTGAATCTACA
This sequence comes from Megaceryle torquata, assembly GCA_024611175.1. Taxonomy (NCBI): domain Eukaryota; kingdom Metazoa; phylum Chordata; class Aves; order Coraciiformes; family Cerylidae; genus Megaceryle; species Megaceryle torquata. The sequence continues at coordinate 35,601 of JANIJG010016673.1, read as the reverse complement.
CAAGAAAAGAAAAAGTGCTCCCCAAACTTTGCTAATCTTCTTTGCAGATTAATAATAACTCAAAACAGATAATCAAAGATTCCCTATTCCCTAGGAACTTGTCACTGTTTGCTTTAAAATATGTCAACAAAAGTCTGTAGCTGTTCCAGAGCCCAACATGAACATTGTCTTCATTGGCAGTCCTTCCACTCAAGACATATGGAGGGGGCAACAGACAAAAAGCGGACAAAACACTGATTACACAAGTAAAAATTATGCATCAACAAATCCCTACTCACCTGGTTAATGCTCCTCTGTCACAATGGTTTATTTTGACTTCTCATCCAAAGAAAACAGACAATAGAGAGTGATGCCAGCCTTTCATACCAGTTTTCAGTTAGCTACATATACTCCCATAATCAAATCCTTCATGAAGCACACAAGCTCACTCACCTCATGAAGATGAAACTGTCACTTTCTCAGACAAAAATCTCATGCCTCGTTAGATATTTGGTCTGGTATGAGTAACTACTCACCATTTATTAAATTCTTGTACTGTAATTGTCACTATTTGACCCAGGTTTGTTTGGGTTCTGAGGTTTGCTTTTTTGGTTGCTTTGTTTTTTGGGTTGTGTTTTTGTTGTTGCTTGTTTGGGTTTAACTTGGAAATTGATCTTTAACTACTATAAAAAAACCCCAACAATTTAATAGCATCACTCCATGACATATTAATTACTACTACTTATAACCACAGTAGACAATGAAAAGAGACATTCTGAAGCTGTGACCATTCAGTGATTTTCTTAATTTCACAGCTAGAAATAGTAAGGCATTAAGTATTCTCACAAGCACTCTTTATTTTTTTTTTTTTTGGTAATTTGTCTGTACAACAAACGTAACTGCTTACCTTGCCTAGATATTACTTGCACACTGAGTTGCACTGTTCCATCTGTTTTTACTCCTTGATCAAAAAGACTTCGATCTGGGTCCAGCTTGAGAAAAAAAAAAAAAAAAAAATTAAATAATATGTATCAGGCTCACAATTGTAACTTATTCTCCTTTCAGCTACAAGGAGCACTTAAGTGTCTGCAGCAAGTTTTCTGAAGAGGCATGCAAAGATACTTAATATTAGGTAGACATAGTACAGGACAGAAGGAATTTGATCAGAATTTGAAGCTTGTCACTCTGGTCTGTTTAAGGTAGTTTCACTTAAGAGACATCTTTTAACCCTAAAGAAAAATTCCCTTTTCTCAGTTTTTAACACATTCATAAAATTGTCTTTAAAGCAGTATTATCCTTGTTGTTCATGAAGAAGCCACAGATGTCTGATTATAAATACAAATAAAACAAGCAGCTAAACACAATGCAGAACAGTTATACCATCTAACACGTGGTGATGCCTTTAAAAATGGGGGGGGAGAATTTATTGAGTAATGTTTTGCTATCTATGCATCATAATGGTATAAAACCTTTCTTGATTTATTTGGATTCAAGATTTATTTGGATTCAAAACAATTTTCAACTCATGGAGGTTCAGGCAGCAACAAATGATGTGGGCTACCTCAAGTATAATCAGCGCCCTCATTATTCTACCAAGTGCAAGGTGGTAATTTTTTGCTTTCTTACCCTCGCCCCAAGAACCCAAAAAGTATTTTGATTTTATTCACGCTGATTTACTGTATACATATTAAACGGTCTGATGATAATGAATTTGACATAAAATCAAAATCTTAATTTTCATTAGTATACCAAATCAAGCATGAATTTCACAAACAGTGAAAGAAATGGATGAAATCTGTAAAATGCTTCTCCATTAAGAGGTTAAATCTTTCATAGCCTTTAAATCTACCTGGATATCTTGCAGGCAAATTTCATGTGCATCCAAGGAACACTGTAGTCTGGGTTCCAGCAGCTTCTTAAGATTTCCAATTGGTTCATTGATGTCAATAGCTTGACTCACGAATTCTGCTGTGGTGTAGGTTTGCTCAACGATGCTTAAATACCAAATTAATACAACAAGTTATTATCTACATGTTAATACAGTAGGTATAAGAAAGCTTAAAAAACGTTAGAAGTAAACTACATAAAAGCTAATATTTACTCTGAAATCTTAATATCACACAGAAATATTTTTAATCTTAAGTGAATTACTAAATTTGATCTCATTGACTTTACAGTTGCACAACTCTTCTTTCACCCTGTTGCTGTTAAAATGCTAGGTTAAATACCAAGATTATCTTCAGATCACTGTTTTCAAGAGATTGTCATGATTAGTATACTATGCATTATTAACTTGCATGTAGAGTAAACTAACACTATTTGCCTTGCCTAAGCTGTATTTAAGACATTCAAGTTAAAACCAAACACAGAATGGGGTAAAAAGAAGGAAAAAAGTCCACTCTCATACAGAGTAATTAATTTTCCATGCCTTTTTATCAGCTAGCCAAGGACAAGCTTAATGCATAGAAGAGACAACCTGATGGAACTACAGCAACATGAAGCCTTGAAGGAAACATTAAGTCACATGTCATGGTTGAACTGCACTAAAATGACAGTATTAGTCTAGGCATTTGGAAAGATCGATGTTATGGGACTCATGTCTTAACTATCTTAGATTAGATAGTTGATTTCTCTACATTTACACAGAAGGAAATCAGAAAGTATACTGATGTAGACAGTTTAAGTAGTGTAAGTAGTAAAAATATAAAAATGTAAAGGAATAATATAAAGTAAAAACACAAAAAGTATAAACAGTAAAAATATATAAGGAGCTCAGAACAGGAAGAAACTAGTAAGTGGTTTTGAATCAGTTCTCCAAAACAGGTTCTTAAAGAGCAAGTCACCTACCAGCCTCAGCTATTTCTATCCAACACATTAACTCATTGCTTTCAAAAACAAATTAAAAATTAGGAGGGAAGCATTAGGAAGAAAAAACAAAACAGATTGAGGTAATTTAAGTTAAAGGATATCAGACTTCAGTTATCTATGGTTTCAATGGCCAAACCAACAATATGGTCAATAGATACAGACCATAATTTCTGCTCTGTTAAAACAAATGACCCTGTGTAACAGCAAAGCAATAGACTGGAAAAACTGAAAGGCTCGTCTCACTTACAGAAAGATACACTGTAGCTGAAAGGCTTGCAGCACCTACGTGTAGATGTGTTCTAACAGACATGAAAGTAGGGGAAGAGAACTACTAAGAATGTAGCAAGAGATAAACAAAACAGTTTGCAATTTAAGCAATTAAGATTAAAGAACATGATAGAACTATATGGATTTCCTACAGTGCAACAGTTCCACCTCAAGAACACCATTTAATTAGATAAGAAAAACTAAATCAAAACTACAAACTTCGTATCCAGCAAGAAGGTTGAAAAACTGTGGAAACAACAGCAAGATAATGGAGATCATACTGAGTCAGTTACTTCTGGCAGTTTGAAGTTACCTCCTTCGCCTCGCTAGAAAACACTTGCACTTAATTCGTAACCACAGTCATCTCTGATGCATTACACAATACCCAATAGTAAATCCAAAACCAAAAAAACTTAAGTGTTCATCCACAAATCTAAAACCAATTAAAGAAAATAAATAAATGCACAATCTGCAGCCTAAGGACCCCAAAAGGCAAAGACAGAACATACCTTTCTTCGGTGCATTCCTGTTTCTCAGTTCCATCAATTTCTATTTCTATCAGCTCTTCTGCCTCTCTCTTAGTCATGGCTAAAATGTCTTAAGAACAGAGCTGTGAACAAAAAAGAATTTTCTTTTTATGTCACAGACCAACAAAGCTCGATGATGGGTTATGTTCTATCTACTTTTTAAACCAAATAGCAGGATAGCTTTTTAAAGACAAGAATACACCTAAAAAAATAAAAGCCAAAAGCTAATAGGGATTTCACAAAATAGCTGGCTATACCTGTTCCTCAAACAAACCTTCTAGGGGCAAAACCAGAACTACAAATACGACATTAGCACAGAGTCCAAAGCCTGATCAGAAAATTCTTGGAGGCACCAAAAATTACTGAATGTTTTTCTTATGGGCCAGCTACAGCTTTTAGTGGCTGGTTGCAAAGAACTTGTGAAAATTATTTGAAAGTTATGCATATTTTGCTGTCTAGATTCAGCTACACACTACCTTCCTATCAAGGCTTATAAATGTAAGCAGCATTTTGCATAAAATGCTGCAACAAGAAGCTAGACAGAAGATCCATAATTTCCTCATAGGAAAGTACACTCGACAATAAAGTGTTTAATAACTGTCCCATCTTTCCACCCATACTCTCACAGGCAATCACTTGATGCTATGTGCATAATGCATGCATCTTCTCAAGTTCCCAACTAATGCAATATGTTAGCAATTAAGAGGAAAGCTATTCTGTGCAATATTCTCATTGACACTGCATAGTTTCACACCCTGTAGAATGCTGGAGTCTGCTGGAACGTAAGGGGGAAAGAAAAAAAGAATTACAGCATTTGGTCTTCAAAGACATAGTTTGTGTAATATTATCATGTTTCACTAACCATCTTATACATTGTAAGTATGAAATACATATGATAAAGAAATGGGTCAAATTATATTAACAGCTTACAATAAATGACACCACTAACTTATAGGAAAAGGAGTAGGAAGTAGCAGTACAGAGGAATAATAAAAAAATCAGAGTAGAAAATGCAAAACATGCTACTATTTAATTATCCACAATAGAAGACATTAACATGGTTTCCATCCCAAAATCATTGTTTCCCACAGACTACTCTATCCTAAATCCAACTGTAAGAGAATTTATTAAAGACAAATTAAAGAAACTTACTAAACTTCTCAAAAGGGATAGTAGCCAACTAAACTGCATAGTTGTTACAGAAAAAGTTTAAAGAAATTCTAACCACTGGTTATTTCCTTCAAAAACTATTACACAAACTAAGTTTTGAAGAAATCCAGTGCTGTATGTGATACCAATCTGTAAGATAGTACCAGGGGTAGACAGGAAGTGAACAGCACCTCGCTAACATCTCACCACTAGAAGCAAAACCAGTTATGTTCTGCTCTGTTCTAAAAAAGGGTGGAAATTCTTTCCTGTATTAGCAATTAGATTAAAGACCCAAAACAACAACAGTAAGTTGAAGGTTTTTTTGTGAGGGAGTTTACCAGTAAGGTCATAAAAGGAGTTGGGCTAGGATATCTGTTCCTTGATGTAGTCGTAAGTTATTTATTGAGAAAACTGTGCAGACCTGAAGAAAGAACTCACCATCTTGAAGGATTTCTGTCAGAAAATACTCACTATCAGTAAATGAAAAGTGATGCACAGTGAGTAAATATTGTAACAGCACAGTAACTGTATAGAATTAGGCAAGTCATTCTGAAGTCCCTATGGACTGAACTCCAAATTGGCAGCTGGACTAGTAACTGTTCACTCCCTCTTCAAAGGCAGTTCGCAGGTGCATCTCACAGGCTCTACTACATTTCTGGTTACCCTGTGGAGGTAGGAGAGGAAACAGAGGCACGGACAGCAGGTACAGAAAAAGAAAGACGGTTCCGTTGAGCACAGATGCAAGAAAGGGAGATTATGGGTGGAAAGAGGAAGAATAACATTATGAAACATGTAAAGTCATTAACAGTTCAAAGAAACCTAATGGGGAAAATTGTTCACTCTTTCCTATGCTAGAATAGAGAGACTCCTGATAAACATTTCACATGAAGTCTGGCAATATTTGCTGCTACAGGATGACGCAGAGACTCAAAGTGTACATGGGTTCAGATGGGACTAAGCTTCCTGAGCCTTCCCTGAGGGCTACTAAGAAACAAGAAACTAACATGGTTTTCTAGGAGGGTCAATGTGGTAGCAATACCCCAAAAGCAGCATTTGTTTGGAGAAATATATAAAACTGCTTGGTTTGTGGAAGTTACAGCCTACTGATTCATTTTTTTTTGTTTTATTTTTTCCTTCAAGGTAAAAAACCCTAAGACTTACTTGTTATCGAAGAAGAAATCTGACCATAATGCCAGACACAGACCTCCAACTAACGTAAGAAAAAACATGTCAACAGCATTTTTTTCACCCTACACGACAGTCCAGTACTACTCCAGTGTCTTTTACAGTCTGACTTTTGCAATCAGGGAAGAACCCCCATTGTTCTTTTCTCTAGAGCACAAGGACTGAAGCAAGTAACAAGCCAATTGTTATATAGGCACAATATGAGAAAAATTAGCTTTTGTTATCCTACCAGATAAGTGTGAAGTGGGGCAGTTACTGGAGCCCATATGCATTATCATACTGAAGCACAATCACTGGAGACATTTGTGGCCCCTAAATGGTCTGTTAATTCAGTTGTTTGTGTAACATCTGGCACTACTCATCCTTCTTATGATTCGAATTAACAAATACCAACAAAACCAGACAATCTAACCTTTGCAGATCAGTTTTACACATTATCAGCTATTTGAGATTTAAACAACGACAGTGGACCACTCAACGGTGTGGAGTCATGCCAGATTTCAACAGTTTTCCTTTTTTATCATCAGTCAGAAGTTAGAAAATAAATGGGTAACTAGGGAGAAGCAGCCGTGCAGCACGTACCTGGCCAAGCACCAGGACGAAAACCATGGAAGATGCCATATACCCTCTTACATTTTTCCAAAAAACGTTTTTACGAGTGGCGGATAAGTTTTCACACCCGGAAAGGACTCACGGCCCTCAGTCGGGGCTGCCTGACTCGCCCCCAGCCGCGACCGCATGACCCGCGGCTGGAGGACTTCACCGTTCTCCCGCCCGCTGCGCGCCAGGTCCGCCGCCCGGCCCGAGGGCCCCTTCCCCGCAGCTGCTGGGCCGTGGACTCCATCTCCCGCTCGCGAGTGGCCGGCCGGCGGGCGACAACCTCACTCCTAGGAGCAGAAGCCCCTCGGGACGGGGCGTCTCAGCCCCGCTTCTCCAGCCTCAGGGCCGCCGCCACCACGGCCCCCACGCGGGCGGGCGGCGTAGCAGCCAGGCCAGCGTCTGGCGCAGACCCCCGGCCGAGCGAGGCCGCTCCTCCCCACAGGCCCCGGTTCTTCCCCCCCGCCACCCCTCCTGCTTCCTAACCCCCCCCTCCTCGCGGCGCCTCGTCGTTGCTTGAACCCGAAACGGAAATGAGACTCGCGGCGCCGGGGAGAAACGGAAACAAAACACGGGCCGGGCCACCGGGCCGCGACGCGCGCGCTCACCCACCGCCGCCGTCCACCGCACCGGCCCCGAGCGGACCGACTGCACGACTCCTCCCGCCGGCCGCAGCCCTCGCAGTACCCGCCGGGTCCCGTCGCCGCCGCCCTGAGGAGGCCGTCTCGCGCTCGGGATTGGGCAGCGCGGGCCCAAGCAGGGAGGGCGCGCGCCGACACCGCCACCCCCCGCGCACATGCGGGAACTACAGCTCCCGGCGGCCTCCGCGCGCCGCCAATCCGCGGGCGGGGCAGAGCGGGGCTGGGCGGAGCCTGCGGCTCCTGTCACGCCGGGCCGTTTCCCCTCACCCGGAAACGTATCACCTGCTTCCGGTGGTGGCGGTGAGTGGTGGGTTTCTCACTCCGAGGTCCCCCTCCCCGGCTGGCAGCAGGAGCGGGGCTGTGCAGTTAAGCAGGCGCTGCTCTCCTGGGGGTTTCGTGTGCGCGGCCGCGCGGCTCAGTGCTCTGGCGGCACTGGGCCGCGCGGATGGGGCGTCTTCCCGGCGCTCATTGCGCGGGGGAGGGGAGGCGGAGTGGGGCGGACCCGACCTGGGGTGGTGGCGACGACTCTTCCAAGGTGACTGGAGTTGGGAAGGGTGGCCCCGCCGTGCCCCCCTAGCCTTACTCCGGTGGGTTCCTGGGGGCGGCTCCGCCTTGGCCGGTTTGTGCTTAGGGCACCCGGGGCTGACGGCGGCTCCCTGCCTCGCCGCCGCCCGCGGGAGCTGCCCGGGGCGAGTGAGGTAGAGACAGAGACTGGGGGGATGGCAGAGGCCGGCAGCCGTTGCTGCTGCTGCCGGCAGCTTCGGCTGGGTTATTTTCGTTTTTCTTTAAACAAACCTAAGCCTGACGTTTCTTGTGTGTCGCGGTGGCGGTGCGAGTAGAGTCGCTGCCAGCGCGCAGCTGCACAGGACGCGTAGCCGCGGACTGGCCGTCACAGTGCTTCTTCGGAGGGTTGCTCGAGTCCTCACCCCAGACTGCACGTTGGGTTAAATACTCTTTCTGCGTTAAAGCTCATCTCTGAACGAAGTTGTTGGCTTCTTCATGCGTTTGCATGGCGGAAAGAGCTAACTAGCTTCGTGTTTCTGTTTTGTCTCCCTTTACTTTTTTTTTAAATTATTTTTTTAGCTAGATAAGTGTCATCATGATTCTGCATCAGATTCTGCGACTTTCTTCCATTTTTCGCTCTGCTGTTTCCATTCACTTGCGGAGGAACATAGGGTTTTCTGCCATTGTCTTTAATAAGACAAAAGAGCTCGATCCAGTTCAGAAGCTCTTCTTGGACAAGATCAGAGAATACAACACCAAGAGCAAGTAAGTAAAAGAAACTTTGTTTAAGATTCATGCCAAAATGGGGAAACAAAATTATTTTCACAAATGCTAAAATTGGTAACTTGGTAGGTTGGTCTCCACATACTTAGGGTGTGCTTTTTTGCAACACTTATTGTCACAAGTAAGAAAGCTCCTTCTTGCATACCTGACAGAAAATTTCCATTTTTTTCCCCTTAACAACAATAAAAAAGTAAAGCTGATGTGATTTTCTTGGGGAATTAGGGCAATCAATTAAGCTTTTTTTCACACTACATGACCGTAACAATATGTTAATTTTAACCATCTATGTGCTCTGTGAATAGAAAAAAAGAAGGAAAAAAAAAAAAAGCCCATTTTTTGCTGTTTTGTTTGCTTGGGGAAAACCAGCTATTTTTCATTTTTGTTTCCAGAAGTTGACTGGAATTAGCCTTCAAAAGTAATTGAGAATTAATGGAACTGTGAGGCTGATTCATTAAACATTTTAAGTTAATAAGTAGTGCATTCAAGTGGAATCTTATTCCTGTAATGTTTGAATGAACTACTTATCAGGAAGCTATAGTAGTAGTAATTCTGTGTAACTTATTCTTGGGAATTATTCTAGGAAAGGAAATAAGCTGCTGCTTAGTTCTACTGGAGGTAGGGTGTGTTTCCACACCTACAAACTAGCCCATGTAAGGAGGCATAGTTTTGGTGGCTTTACCAATTATAAGTGACATCTGTGTTGGTGCAACTGAGCATTGGTAATCTAAAAGGTTACTGTTTTAATTACTTTGTATTCCAAGAAATTCTTGTCTGAATCTTTATGAATACAAGGTGTCCTGTCTCCTGATTTGTTGTTTGGCTTTTTTTCTTTAGCATTCAAAACATGTTCTGTTTGCAAGAACAGTTATGCCTTACTAAGCATATAACAGAGGTACAAATCACAATTTTGTTAGGAAATCACACCTGTGACAGGTGAAGCTAAGAGCCCTGAAAGCCTGGATACTCAGTGTGGTTTTATGTCTCAAAAGGCTATCTCTGTAGCTTGCATTTTCATCACTGATAGTAGAGAGCCTGTACTTTACCCTGACAATCTTATTTATGTGTAAGGTAAGTAGGCCCAAAGCTGTGTCATCTTGACTTTTGGAAATATTTTTAATGGTTTACTTTAGTTGGTTGTCAGAAAGATTTTTAATTCATAAATGGCCTTGAAAATATAGAACTTCCACGTGAAATTTCAGAGCTGAACTGTTAACTGGAAGTTTTAAGTTAAGTTTTATTTTGTTTTTAGGCAAGCTGGAGGGCCTGTTGATGCAGGCCCTGAATTTCAGAAAGATATGAATGAATCTCTTGCTAGACTTCAACGGGCTTATGGTGAGGGTGATCTAACCAAGTTTCCAGACTTTAAATTTGAGGGTGAGTAAACAATCTTACTGAATTTCTAATTACAACTAAGGACACATTTACTAATTGTTTTTTCTCTTAGTTAATTCTTATTTAGTTTTTATTTGGACCATTAATTTCATGTAAGGCTCCCTCAGCGAATCTCCTTTTGCCCAGTTCGCATCTGATTCCATCTGACTCCTTTTTTTGATTATTTGCCTTTTCCAGTAGAAATGGGGACTGACTTATACTGCTGCTTAACAAAAGTTGCAGTCAGATCATGCTGTCTGAACTGCCCTTCAAAGAAATAGCCCAAATAGAAATAGCCTGGGGCCCATTGCTACCTTTTGTTGGGTTTTTTTTTTTTCATCCTCCCAAAGAGGTTGGCAGAGCTAAATTTGAAAACCACTCGTCTGTCATCCAAACCACAATCTGTAAATTTTGTAAGCTCATCTGGAAAATTGATGTTTTCAGAAAATGAACATAGAACTTTGTTACATGTAATTACTTCATGACTAAATTTTATTAAAACCTTTTCCTTCAGTTATTTGGATACGACTTCTGTTTAACTGCTCTAAGTTTGTGTTAGCATGTTTTCTTATTAGTCAGATTGATTAGAATACTTGTGATGATTGGTTTGTCAAGAATGCAAATAAACTGCACATACTATGCGTGCCTGAGAACATAAAGGCAACTTAATGTTTTTACAGACAGCTTCATTTCCATAAGTCTTTTTCTTCTGCTTGCTTATGTAAATACAGATGAAAGTCTTCATTGCTCACAAGCTCCCAAGTCAGGGTTTGTAAGGGGAAGGCTGCCTGTCTTCTAAACTGTAAGCAGCTGAGAGCTGGGACACGGCAATCTTTTGAATGTGCCAGTGTTGCAAGGATTTGGTAGTGAGGGGCTGTAGTGGTCACCTCTATCAGGATGGGGCTGTCCACACAGTGCACAGAGCCAGTTCCATCAGGCTCCAAAATGGACCCACTGCAGGACAATTGAGCCAGTCAGCAATGCTGGTGGCACCTCTGGGACAACATTTTAAATAGGGTAAAAAATGGTGTCTTTATTTTCAACCCTCCTGTGCAGGGAGAGAGGGTAAGAGTGAGAGAGCATGAGGCTTGGTGGGCATCTGGCAGCCAGCCAAAGTCAACCCACTGTAGCCAGTGGCTTCTAATTAAGATTAATGGGAAACACTAATTTAGACTAGGAACACATCTAAAAGTGCTTTGGGTTTGTGCCATCAAGAACTCCTTCCTCAGTGTTTGTATGTGGAGAATGTCTTTTGCTGAGTGGAGTCAAAGTTGTGCACTCCATTCTGTTAATCAGCTATAGGATGCTAATCAAGAGGAAATAAGAGCTTGGTTACTAGTTTTTCTGTCAGAGCTATGTCAGAAATACTCGTGTCATGTCTAGTAATGTTTCTCTGCTGCCTTCTCTCCTAACCTGGATAGAAGTAGCTAAAAGCTGTTTTAGCAGAACATTACTAAGGTGCATGTCTGTCTTAAACCTCATGCATAAATCCTCTACAGTCTTTTTACCTATCTCAGCATAGCTTATTTTTTTAGGGCTGCCCACATGCAGTCATACCCTGATAGAAACAAAATAAGCGGTGGTGTAGCCTGCCATGTACAAGAGCTTGCTTTAGCTCACTAACTTTGTTTTCTTTGAATACCAGATGAATTGTGGTGTTTGAGGCTGGAATAAAAAGACTAATACGTCTTTCCTCTCTCTCACCTTTCTTCTTTAGAGCCCAACTTTGAGGAGACTCCAAAGTGATCTCTGCAGGTTGTACACCAAACAGCAGCGTACATCAATGGAGTTGCTGAACATGGCATCAATAGTCCTTTAATAAATGCAGTGTTGTTTGATTTCAGAGGTGTGGATAAGTTCTTAGATGTATGATTAGCATGGTTAACGGAGGCATTCGAGTAGTTTCTCACTGTAAACTGCAAAACTCCTTTACCAAGCTACATTTTAGCACTAAGAATTTGTAACACTGTTATAATAAACCAAGAAGGAACAACTCAACTTGTTTTCTTAGTTTGTCATATCCAAAAAGCTTCCACAGGAAAAAACAAACATGGAACCATAAATTTGTAGGAAAGCCCTATAGTATTGATGAACCCGCACAGCCAAAAGCAGAGGCACAAGAAACCTCATTTTATGCTGCATCAGTGAACACACCAGTGAAGAAGTGTTACTCTTACAGAAGCAACTGAAACCTGTTAATGAGATTTACTGAAATTTAAATCTCTCACTGAACTATTGACACAAACACTTCAGGTTTTGAGGAACCATTTATTTGTGACACTTCAGCAGTCAGGATCCAGATTTGTGTAATGTCTATTGGCAATATTTTTCTTCAAAATGAAATTACACATGCAGTCTACAGAGGGATGGGGAATCTACTTCCTTGTGGAAGAGAAAGCTGTAGGCATTTTATGCAAGACAATAAAACAATTCTTGAGCCTCAATTACAGGAAGCTTTATTCTGTCAGGATAGCAAGTTTAAGTCTGCATGACTACTGCTGGACTTACAGATGGCTTTGGCAAATTTAATATAATGCCAAGGTAGTAGGAAGTCATCACTGCAGGAGCGTTTGAGCCCTTGATAATGCTGGAGATGTAAATAGTAGAAGTAGTGGGTAGCAAGGTCACCTATGAAAGGTTTTTGAATAGATTGTTCCAAGTTGCAAGAGTGAATAGTGTATTGCTGTGTGTATACGTAGAACCACAGAATACCCCAGTGGAAGGGACCTCAAAGATCAGCTGGTCCCACATTTCTTGGTAAAAGCACTGTCTGGACAAGATGACCCAGCACCCTGTCCAGCTCGATCTTAAAAGTGAGCAGTGTTGGGGACTCCACCAATTTCCTGGGCAGATCATTAAAATGGCTGATTGTTCTCAGTGTGAATTTTTTTTTCTTGTTTTCAGGAGTATTACAGAATGATTGTGTGTATGCCTGTACTACGATGAGTAGAATGAGTAACTTGTATTCATTACCCCCTTGTATTTTCCATGTGACTCCTTGTAAAAAGGGAGTTTCCTTCTTTGTAGCCTCTCTTTAAATACTGGAATAGGGTGGTAGGGTCTCCCCTAAACCTTCTCTCAAGGCTAAATAAACCCAGTTTTCTGAGCCTTTCCTCATGTGGCAACTTCCCAGTGCTTTGATCATATTTGTGGCCCTTCTCTGGACCCTCTCCAGCCTGTCTGTATCTTCTGTGCAGCAGGGGCCAAAACTGAACACCAGGGGTGGCCTGACAAGCACTGAGGAGAATGGGATAACTTATTCATCTGTACTCTTGATGCACTTGTTGATGTAGTGCAGCATCCTGTTGGCTTTCTTTGCTGCAGCAGCATGCTGTTCATTCTGATTGTCCTGGTAGACAACAAGCTCACTGTGAACAAATGGAGAAGTCTTCACAGAAATTGATTTGTATATTCATTTTGGTTCTGTCTTCAGATAGAAGTTTGCTTTTTTTTTAAAAAGCAAACCCCAGAAAAATCACAGACAGGTAGGTTGACTAGATCTAAACATTGACAGTTTCTATTTTCAGCATGTAGTACATAGAAACAGTATTTACAGAATAGAGGTCAAAAGATCCCTTTGATAGTTTTGTATAACAAGTAGTCATTTGATGTCCCTCACAGAGGCTGAAATCTTCTAAATAACAAAGGACTTGGTATGCCTGAAATCCTAAATGAAGGAAACAAGGTTATGTAAGTAATAGTTCACAGATTGTATCCAAATTAACATTTAGTGTACATTTCAGAAAAAAGGCATCAAGATTGAAAAGAAGAATGACTGAAGCACTGTTAGTTTACTCTTTTCTAGAAGGGGACATTACAGAATGTGCTGCTACAAAGAATAGAAGCAATAACAAAAATACAAGCATCAAACAGCTCCGTTGAGCAGTGATAGATATGTGCATTAATATTGTTAAACAAATACCACAGCTCTTCAGAATTTGCTCCTTCCCACTGTGAGCAACCAGGCAGTTGGCCTCAGTAAGTCTCATACATGTGTACCAGGTGAAAGAATAAGCTTATGCTATTAGTATCTTCCGGTTAGATTAAAGAAGTGGGTGGCATTCAGCAAGCTTTTAAGCATATTAATGTAGTCTTAAACTGGAGATAGTGAAATTAAGTTGCTTCTAGTTGAAGCCTTAGTTGGAGCTCCACTCTGAAAAGCTGGAGCAATGTACATGCAAGTTAAAGCCCTTGAGCACTCTCAGTGAGGAAGGGGGAAAAAGTAGTAAGCTTAGCTTCCGTATTTAGTAAAACCTTTTTACATCCATTAATGTTAGAGTAATTAAGGCCCAATCTTTCACTGTTGCCTTGGACTGTGTCTGAGTTAGTTTCCTCAGTTAACTGGCATGTATAAGCAAGGCAGAGCAGAAGACTTCAAAATGAGTATCATTTGAGGGGCCAGTATAGAGCTGATATCGCAAACAGTGTAAGGGTGTTACCTCTTAAGTTTATCTGATAGATGGAGAATAATAATGAAAATGGGGGGGGGGGGGGGGGGGGGAAAAACACAAAAAGGAAAAAAAAAAGGGGGGGGGAGGAAAAAGGGGGGAAAAAAAAAAAAAGGAAAAAAGTGTGTTTTTAAAAAAAAAAAAAAAGGA
>JANIJG010016673.1:0-21122 GCA_024611175.1 Megaceryle torquata | reverse complement strand
AGAATGAAAAGAGTGGTGAGAAGTGAGTGAAGACTGGTATGGAAGGAGGAAGAGAAAAAAAAGGGGAAACGAGGAAGGGGAGGGGGGGGGGGGAGGGGTGGGGGGGAAGAACCGCAAGAAGCTAATAGAACAGGGAAGTGTAGGAAAAAGTAGGTAACAGACAAACAGGTAAAAATGTAGTTATTGTAAAGAAACAACGAAGTACAGAGCAAGATGCTGTAGATGTATGGCACTTGAGACTGAGTAAAAGGAAGCTGTAAATGTCAACAGAAATGAAGTACCTTTAGGTATTGGTGGCATGTATGGTTTGGCAGGTATCGGGAGCGGGGGTTGTACATGTGCAAAAACATCATAGATCTAAGGAACTGTGGAGATATCTAAAACTTCAACTACTGAATACAAAATACTCACCTTTTCACTTGTAGATTGATAGTTGGTCATCTTTCTGTTAGGAGAACAGGAAAGGAACATAGGTTAAATAGTGACTTTTCTGCTGTTAGTTTTAACCCTTTGCGAACCTTAGCTATGAATGAATTTTTCCATATTTCCAGCAATCCATAGGGTTCCCCCCCTTTAGAAAAAAAGTTATAATAACAAATACATTGAATGCTTTCAAATAGCTGTCATTATCTCATGAACCACTGTCAAATTACCTTCCCTTTCTTGTCTTTCCAAGTCTTCCAGTTATGCTTTTTGTTTAGTTCAGGGCCAGTATAAATCACACAGTATTTTCAAGTAATATTTTTATTTCTCTTCAGTACATTATTGTTATTTTTTGTTTGTTTTACATGCTTTTACCTATAAGTGTTAAGATACACTTCCTAAGAAAAAAGAAAACAATGGTCCAGCCTTCTATGAAACACACAATTTTAGCCTTCTGTGGGAGCATTAAAATAGCTTGAGGAATTTTGGCTTGCACTAAGAAATTTAAGTGCATGAAATAAATTCCTATCAAAGGAATAGACCAGAAACCCTCATAAAGTTTCCACCAGACATGTTAGAAAAACAAAACAAAAACAAAACCCCAAAACAAACAAACAAAAAATCCTCAGCTAATCTATAGACATGGATATAAGGACAGTGCAATTTGGATCATCTTTTGTCTGTCTTGTTTAAAGACAACATAAATGCATGTCTGTAGCTGAGTTAGGGGTGTAATGTGTAACTGTGTAAAAAGACACATCTCTGCACTTTTATCACAGTAATAATGCTTAATTTATTTTCTGACCAGCACAGTGGTTCTAGTAAGGAAACCAGCTGGTGTGTAGGATGAGGTTTATTTCAGTGTTCAAAAAAGCCACTGTACAAAAATCACGTGAGAAAGGCCTTAGTCATCACAGTTACTAAATCATCAGAAATGTAAATGAAGTTTGCAGTGATTTGTGTACTACTTTGCATCAAGATACTTACTGGGAAGAGCTCTCCTCTGGAAAAAAAAAAAAAAAAGAAAAAAAAAAAAGAATTAGCATAAGAGCAGTTTCCAAAGCTGATTTAAAGATCTTTGAAATAATTATTCATAGTTTATTCAGCTCTTCAGTCTCTAGAAAGAGTTTCTGAACCAAATGTCTCTTTTTGGGGTAATGATTTAAAGAGAAAAAGATGAAGCTGCTTTCAGAAGTAAATGAACTTCCAAGTGAACATGAACTCTTAACATCAGCTCCATTAGCCCGTTACTTTCAGGCAGCGGATGGACCTTCTCAGACCCCGACATGTAGCATCCCCTCTTGCCCTCCTGAACTCTACAGGCACTTGTGTAAACGCTGGAGGGAGTTGCTTGGTGTCGAGCTTTTTGCAGCAAACATTGAAAGCACTTTCTCCACGTGTGCTTACACCACGACCCAGAAGAGGGAGACAATTTCGTTTCTCCTCCATCAGAACGCAGCTGCTCAGATCTTTTAAACTGAATTTGCACGGTTTATGTTGGCTTTCTTTGCCTGTCTTGGAAATAGTGCAGAGAGGCTCCCGGAACAAGGGTTCAGCTCGTTGCTTTCCCTTGTTTGGTAGCCTTATGGAACTGCACAAATATCTCCATGTCATTCTTGAAAGCATCTCTTGCAGTAGAAATTGGCAGAATAAGAATGTCTGCACAAAAAACCCCTGCTGTTGCAATGCTCTTTAGCTTTAGTACCATAGAGTTAAAGCCATCATGAAAAGGATGACACGCTACAGTCAGTAGAAGTACAGACATTATTTTGACACAGGGAAGGAGTGATTGTTAAAATTTTACTTACTTGTAAAGTAGCCCTTTTTTTGGGCATAAAATACTCCAAGGCCACACAATGCCATTACCAGAGCCACAAATACTACAGCACCGATTATGCCGCTTACATTAAGGTCATCTGTAATTATAAAAAATAAGTCCAATGTTGTAATTGTAAACTTTCCACTGGCTGGATTTCCCCCCCAGTTACTACAAGCACCTCTTGTATCTATAGGGGGTCTTTGGCTCAAGCTGCAAAATTTAATTAGTAACACTTAGATGTAGATAAGGAGTCCAAAAGCACTGCTGTATCACAGCTGCATTAACAGGGGTGATTGATACACTTCCAACTTCTTAGTCCGGGTCAAAAGTAAGGAAAGAATAAGAGGGGTCAAGGGACACATACTCATTATACCAATCCCAAATAAGTACTATTTAAGTCATGTATCTCTAAGGGAAAATCTCCTGAAATCTTTAAAAGTTTTAAAACAAGCGTTTCAATATAGTTAGTTTGCCTAAAATAGCTGAAACAGGTGATGACAATGTCAGGTCCCAGTCTTGAAGAACTCTTCAGGTGACATTTAAAATTCAATGCTTTTGTATTTTAAAACAGCAAGGCTTTTAAAATTCACACAATAAAGGCCAACAAATAATTTAGCCCAGATGTCTAAAGTTAAACTCTACACTGGGCTACTGAAACATCTAGGTATCTTTATTTTGAAGGTGATGACCCATGCCCATTCCCTGGTATAATCAGTAAGAGTTTCAGACAGTCATCCATTTCAGGAAAAACAAAACCATCAACAAGCAGAAACATTTTAAAAGATCTTTGTTATGTGCCCAATTACTTATTTGGATCCTGACTTTAAGCATACAATAATAATATATGGTTGTGATTTTTACCCTCAAACGTTTCAATTTTTGTGCATTGATTGACAGTAGTTTAGGACTTTAAACAGAGGGATTCTATCTTGGTAGCCTGTGGAACCTTTGCTCGTCATCAACCAGGAATGCATTAAAAAACCAAGATACAGTGATTTTCAGCTAAGTTCTAAGACGACACTGGACAATTGCTTTATGGAATCCTTGGCCATGAACTTTTGTGCAGTATTTGTTATGATTTGTTACCATCTGCTTTCTAACCATGCCTGCAAGAGCTAGTTTTATATTTCGAAAAACATTCATACGTTTTGGGGTTGTTATAGACTCTGGCCTTCCAGCCTTTGCTAAATTCCAATGTTACACTTCACCTACACTGTGAAAGCAGAAAAGAAAGTCAGATTTTTATTTTTTTTTATATACCAATTCTTCTGGCAGGTATAAGTGAGTCATACAGTCAAGTTTTGTATTATACAAAGATCTCGCATGAATGCATCTCAAAAGTGAGGCTTTTCCTAAAGAAAATAGCCTAGTGGATGGGCATGTCATCCTGTACACATTCCACAAAAGCATTCTGAAATATTAAGGCTCTCACATGGATATTGCTGTTCTGTGAAGTCCAGTGTTTAACAACCTAAAGGCTGGCCAATGCAATAATTTTAAGGTACTAAAATGGCTGCTTTTCTGTAAAATGCAGTGAGCTATGTGCTGTAAGAAAGGAATGCTTTAAGTAGCCACAGCAACTACATATAAGGAACTTACATTATTATTATTCCTCCCCCAAAGTGCCATAATCAAACAAAAAGATGTAATTCAGCCTGGTCTTAGCTTCTCAGTTACATCATGAAATAAAATAATTCCTATTGCAAGACTGTGTTCTGCCCTTATCTTCTCGGACACATACCAACTTGCATTCGCTTCACTGAGCATTTCTGTGATGATCCAATCCCATTGGAGGCTTCACAGAAATACTCTCCAGTGTCATTCTTTGTAACTGTGTTAAATAGCTGTTAAGAAAAAGTCCAAAATCGTTATCAGAATGTAAGAAACAAAATAGTAAGAATTTCCTGTGGGGTAGAAATTTTGACATGGCAACAGTGTTTTTTGGTTGGTTGGTTTTTGTTTGCTTTTATAAAGCAAACGAACAGAATCAAACAACCAAAAAAACCCCACCCCATCAACTAATCAAAAAAAACAATCAGGCAAGAAAAAAAAAACCTGAAAGAGAGTGCAAAATTCTGGTCCATAATTCATCTCCCTTGTCATGTTCTCTGGTCCTTAAGCTCAGCTTCTAGTCTAAAAAGATATTTTAGATAGATATTTTAACTAGTGGGAGTTTCTCTACAAGGTGATTCTTTTAAAGTGCATCAGTACTTTCTAATATAATGCATTTTCTTAGACATGCTTTAATTTCTGAATCCCTGAAATCAGAATATTTTGTTCATTTTACCAAAACAACAACAAATAATCACATACTACAAAAAAATATTTCCTTCAGAAAGTTTGTGGGCTCCCCTTCCCTGAAACGGCACTTTCTTCTTCCAATGGAGAAATGCTAAACTGCACTATTTATCAAATACTATTATTGTAAAAATGAAAGCAAGGAAGTAAGAGATGGACAGAGACTGACCTCACGTCAATTCCAATGTATTTCTGTATTTATTTATTTTTAATCATTTGACTTAACTTTTTTTTCACTTTTAAGATATCCCATACTTTAATATATTCCATACCCATAAGGTTATTGGAAGAGGTTAGTAATTTTGAGCAGTCTGCCTAATTTGCAGAGTTTGCTGAAAGATCCATGGCACCTCTGAATGCTTAGCCACATTTCAGTTCCCATGTTTGATCAAGCACAAATGTAGGGTACTCCTGGAACAACTTTTCTGAAAAATCTCAGCTGACAATGCATCATAAGTAGTATATATCATTTTTAGAAGGATCAACTAATGGGTTGAGATGAGAAAGGGGCAGCTGATTATGAGGGAAAAACAACACCACCACAAAAAACCAACCAACCAACAAAAACAAAAAAAACCACAAACCCAACCAACCAAACAAAAAAGACCCAAACACAACCCCCCCACACAAAAAAAACCAACAGAAGCAAAGAACACCACACCCCAAACAAACTACACTAAACCAAAAAAGCCACTAACCTTACTTATAGCCCTGACTCATTCCCACTGACTTCACAACTACCAGAATGGAACTTGTAAATGCCTCTGGATTTCACAGATTCTGGACTGCCTTTAATGTTGCACTCCCACTGAAGTGTGTCACATTCCTGTTTCAGATTTTAAGGTACTAGCAAATATAATTCTCCTGACATACTGAGAGATCATTCTCACCTGGCACAAGTTCGCTATCCAACAATGTGAAATTTGTCATGTATTTTCTAGCTTCTGCTCATTCACTGCAGCCTTGAAACTCACCCAATTTGTCTGTGTCACTTAACATCTACGGCTTCTCATTGGTTTGAGGCAGAAACCACCTTCTACATTTGTTATCACATATTTCAGCATGACATTGATCTCCTACAAAGACTTTCTGCATTTTTGGATTAAGATCCCTGTGCACCATTGTACTACATGGTATATTTGGTCTTCTTGAAGGCTGGTTACGAGAAAATCAGTTATTACACTTACCAGAGTGCCAGACTTTTTATTCATGGTGTAAGTTATGTTTGCTCTAGCACTGCCTGCTCCTGTCTTTTCCAGTAAGGCAATACCATTCTTGTACCACTGGTATTCAGATGGAGGAGACCCCTCAGTCTCCTTACAGCTCAGTTCCACTACTGTTCCTGTCATTGCAGAGCTGGGTACCTCACATATTGGAGTAGTTGGAGCAACTGCACAATGAAATTGCACTTGTTACATAGTCTTATCAGTATTGTATAAATGACAACAGTTGTACAGTCACTGGTAAGGAGGAAATGAGCACTTGTGTACATGCTTTGAACCTACCACGTTAATGAAATGAAGTGCTGAAGAAGGGGTTGAAGGCAGAGTCTTGCTACTGCAGAGCACAATAAAATTTGTGAGTTGCTAAAAATGGAAGAGGCTTGTTCCCAGCCTCCCCCACCACATGCTGTGTCATCCTGTCTCCAATCTATACACTCTCATCCAACCCCAGAGAGTTTGTTTCACCGCTTTTCTTGTATGGGGCCTCTTGCTCACAGACAGAGAAAGGAAAAACTCAGTTTCTCCCTTCCCTGCCCCAATATTTAAAAACAAAAGTGAGGAAGAGGAAATTTTTTTTTTTTTTTTTTTTTTTTTTTGTATTGAAAGAAGTCAACTGTTTTTTGAAAAAAATGATTGTCAGATAAACATTATCAAGACTGGCCTTCATCACAAGCATTGTATGTATCACAGGTTGAGGACCAAAACCAACTAGCTTCTAAATTTCAGTTTCAATTAGAAACATACATTTTCACACAGAGATACAGGAGAACTGATTGTTTCTTTTGCTGTGAAGACAAATGTCTCTTTTCCGATTGCTATTACATGAATAGAACTTAACATGAACAGGAAAGGAATATTATTTTCTTGTTTTGTAACTTGTAGAAGAAAACTAAGGGTGAAGAGGCATGCATGGAACATTAAAAGTATAAGTGACACCTTAACAAGCATTCATGTTTTTTTCTTAGCTGATTTTAAAATATGAAGCAAAAATAATTTAAAAAAAAAAAAAATGCTAATTCACATTAACTTTCAAGAAGGTTTGTGAGCAACACAAACACACACAGAGTCTCTCCTTTGGGGTCTAAGATTTCAACTTTAAGAATCCACATTTAAAAGAGGAAAACTGTTGAGAGAGTAGAAGAAAGGAGTAAGTGAGGTCACCTCGTTGGAGCTAATCAAAAGGTCATGAATTTATCATCCTTCATGAAGAACTTTGAGACTTTACTTATAAAAGATCAATAATTTTCATATAGAAAAAAAAAAAAAAAACAACCCACAACACAGAAATTACAACAGCAATTACTTTCTTTTCTTCCTATAAAGAGAAAAGAAGAAAACTGCCAACCTGTACCACTAATCCACTGAGGAAAACACCAGGAACAATGTAAGGAGAATATTAGTTTTTCCCTCCTTTCCCCAGCTGGGAAATAAAACTAAAAAAAACCCACAAGGAACAACCCCACCCCCCCACCCAGCCCAACACCATCTCTCCTGTAAAGAAAGTCCATAGATTGGTAGCTCATTGGCTGGCATTGCACAGACACTGCAGCAGTTTCTCCTTCCAAAAACAGGAGGAGACTGTAGCATATGGGAATGAACTGCTGCTTAGGAATATTTGATAAGTGTTGACAGATGCTGACTTTCCAGTGCCAAACACCATGATCACCTTGTCCAGGTTCTCAGACACTGAGTGACTTCAGTTTTAGTAGAAAGTTCACCATCACATAAATCAAGATACTTGCAAAGTTTTGAGAACTAAACCCCACATTTATATCAACTAACTCCTAGTTATATTCCTTTCTAATACAAGCATGCATTTTGCAAAGCTTTTCTATGAAGTATATTGTAGAATGAGCATATGCACATGTGTTTATAAACCCAGCCCAAAGAACACCCAAAGACCCAGCAACCACATACCATAGGGACAACCCTACCCTTCAACATGCCTTGCCATCATTCAGTTTCTTTACAGAAGCCCAAGTAATAAAGTTTGTACCCAGTACTGTGAGAGTAATAGTAGCCTCTCCCAGGTGTTGCCCTTCTTCACTCTTCACACTGATTTCACAGCGGTAGGTCCCAGAATCCCTTCTAGTCACATTTCTGATACGGATTCCCGTATTCAGCATCTCTGCTCGACCTCGAAGATCACCTATAAAGGAGAAAAGACACAGATGTTTCTGCTCTTTGCTTATAGTAAATGTCTACTTCTCATTGGCTCATTCTGAAATCATGTAGAATTTATGAACTATTCCTCATTTGTTCAGTGTCAGTTATCTATCACCAAGGAGTCATATGCAATCCCCCTTCCAAGACAGGAAGAACCTTCCACAGCTTCTATTTAGTAAAAAAAAACCAAAAAAACCCACCGCCCACCCAAACAATAAAACAAAACCCACAAAAAACAACCCACCTCCTCCCTTCAAAACCCCACATCTGTCATATATTTTTTTAGTTGGAAGATGGAATGCTTTTTTTCTGCAGAAGACATCTGTAGCAGTAATCAGGTGACAAAAAAATACATGTTTTTCCACTAGAGGGATGGCAATCGCTAACCTTACAGAAAGAATTGTGAGACTACAAGAAAGTATTTCACATTTCAACTTGGCAAGGAAAACTTGATGGATATAGCAAAGATATTGGTATTGGACTTCTTACAATGAGGTTTTTCATTCTACAGCTTGTTATGAAATTAAAGTTACATGCACACAAAGAACCATGAATTCTAATGTTTCTCTAAATTAAATATATGCAGAAAAAAAACCCCCCAAGTTCATCAACAAGAGTAGCACATCTTTCAAGCTCTGCAAACTAAAAACCACTGTGCTTCTGTTTTACTTGACAACCTTCATTTATTGTGTATAAAAGGTGCCATAGACTCATATTTTCTTAAACACATAAAGCTGAGATAAGTTCTTTTCAGAATATATAAACAGAAATTTCACTTCTAAAAAGAAGGTGAATAATTTAAAATATACAGCTGAGTTTATATTTTATGTACATAAAAATTGCTACATTATTCATATCTAAACTTCCAGGAGGCTTCAGAAACCTCTCTGTAGGATAAGAGTGCAGAATTTGCAGTAGTTTTGGGACTTTATATCTGAGTGTAATTTCATTTCATAAAACTATAACAGAACACGTGATGCTCTTTTTCTTAGTCTTGAGTTTGATTATATTTAACTTCATTTTTAATTACCTTTTTAAGGTAATTAATCATTGATGATATTATTAAGAAATGCATTTATCCCCCCTGTGGAAGAATTCTTTTCCTCAAAAGGACAGCTGTTCAGTAGGGAGCATCAAGTGCATTCTCTTTCCATCATTTTCCTAAAGTTCTTCCCCAAGAAAGAGTCAATATTTATGCTAGAGAATGGCATTAAATCATCAGTCTAAGGCTATGGTACTGTACCTGTAAATTCACCATTGTAATAGACAAATGAGACTCCTTGAGATTGGATTTTCTTCCATTCTATTCTTAAGCTCATCCCTTTTGAAAATTTGTGCTTGCAACTAAGAATAGCCTCTAGAAGGGGGAAAAAAAAAAATTAATGCAACAGGGAAAATTAGAGACTTTAGCATTTTCTTTGGTATGAATTCAGGCTCCATGAAATTAATATTCCCTCTTCAAAGGAAATTGAGCTTCCAGCAAGGGCCAGATCTACTTCTCAGAGTGATGCCAGACCTCTCCCCATGTACACAAACACAATGGCAAAACAAAAGCTTGTAATTTTCCCATACTTCAGTGGCATTTGGATCAAGCTTTAGATGTTGAGGACTAGAGATTCCCATGGGTACAGATTCTGTGTTACTACCCTTATTTTAGATTTAGATATTTTAATCAGTGAGTAGACCACCGTTTAAAAAGGGACTCTGACCCTATTATCAATAATATTTTGTGACTTACCACTCCGAATTAAATATTTTAACTGTTTAAATGTATAAATTAATGCAGATGGAAGACATATCAGTAAGAAGGTTAAATATTCTCCTAAGTAACTTACGTATTTAGTTACATAGTGAAATTCACATTGGTGGTTGTAAGTGTAGGTGGAAGGTGAGAGTGCTTCAGTAAGGTTTCCCAATCAAGGACCTTTTCAATGCAAAAGTGGTAACAAGTAAAAGGGGGCAGCAAAAAAATGAAAACACAGAGATACAACTGTGACAGACAGGGACTAACAGAGATGATGACAAAGACCGTCAGTGTCCAAACAAATTGATGGGACTATTGTGTGTGCAACTGGAGCAAGAGAGGGTCTCTGCATCAGTAGCTGGAGTGGCCACAGATGCTGTGAGTGTGTGTTGGTGAGTCTCAAAGCATGTGTGCCTGGAGTACTAGCTACTGGGGCAGAGAGCGGTGTCTGGGGTAAATTTAGGGCCAGCAATTGGGGTCACATGGAGGTGTAGGCGCCCCTGGGCTTGTGGTGCTGTCTTCTGGACATGGGGTGTGTGGTGGGTGTGCAGTGTTTATATCTTTCCTAAACCTGGTGTATCTGGAGGTGTGTGTGTAATTCACTAGCAAACCTCAAGCTGGGTGAGATGGTGAGTAGGGGTAGTGGATGGACAGAGGGGCTGTGCTGGTACTCAGGGGATCCAAGAACGTGCACATGCTTGTGAATCTAGAGAGTGTTGTGTGAGGGCTTTCAACACTGAGCTTCAATCTGCATCAGCCAGAGAGGAGGAAGGAGGCTCATCTGTCTATACTTAATGCTTTATGTGAGCCCAGGCAGCGTCACATGTGAGTGCTGTTGAAGGCAGTGCCTTGTCTGTGGCCATCTGCATAGCTGACGGTGCCAGTATCATGAGTGTGTGCATGTGTGGGTGTGCACACACGCATGTATCCCTGGGGCATGCAAACAGTCTTGCTACTGGTTGAACGTGCAAATGGGAAAGCAACAGCTATGTCCATTGTCCTGGAATAAAGACCCCCAGGTCTCCAGGTGCATTGGGTTGGACTCCAGTGGCTGGGCAGGAGGAACCACCAGGCCCACAGGGCTGGTGGCAGAAGCTGTTCATAACATCCCTTGGCAATTGCCTTTTATCTTTTTGGAGTTCTTAAGAAAAGAAGGCTCATACAGTTGTTCACCTTTCTGTCTATCCATTCAAATTTCCCTGCCTTATGTGTGTCTCACCAACCAATTTTCACAGAGAGACTGACTGATTATTGCTAAAGTTGCTGTAACTGGGTAGGAAACAAACCAGAAATAGTGCTCCTAATGAAGAATAAGTCCTACTGGGAACTCAACTGTTCTTTTTACCTCCCTTACAGCAGGGTGTCAGAATATGCCATCGCTAATATGTAGCTTGCATCACAGTAATTGTGTTTTGTGGTCAAGCCTATCATTATTATGGGGGAAACTAAAGAAGAAAAGACATGACAAACTGTACAAGTGAGTTACTGGGACAAACTCTTTCTTTCAGTAGTTCCATTCTCTATGGAATAGCATGCTGAAATACATGCTCTTGTGTTGGGTTTTGTGGTTTCCCCCACAGTAAATAACTCTTAAGTCAAGGCATTAATAATAATTGTTGGGAGACAACATCAGAGGAAAAAATACAGCCACACATCTAACTACCACCTAGTCTATTAATAAATTAAAATTTAGTATCACCCAGTAACTTCTGTAAAAGAAACAAATACAATAATTATCTTGCCACCTTCAGGCTGCTCATCTTAAAGTACAGGCCAGACTATCATGGATCAAAAGCCTTTACAGTTTTGGAAGTGCTTTACTAGGTCATATTTTACTGCTCAAAAATCCAGTCACTCTGCATTAACCAGCACCCTCGTTTCCTGTCTCAGCAAACAAGGCTGAAAGGCAATTAAGAGCTACAACAGATCTATCCACTCACCCTTTATAGACTGATTTCCCAGGTCTGTTCTATGTACAAACAAAAAGCTTCCAAGGGGCCAGACTGGTAGCCTTGGTGATCTCTCATAGGGGAAAAAGTGTCCAGACTTGAAAGAAAAATTGAGGCAGGAGAGCATTCTTTGCCAGAAACGTGTTACACACTCACTGGCCGCTTTGAAAAACATACTGTGTACTCAGGAAGCCCAAGGTTCCTGACTTCAGGTTGAGTGGCTGGGTGGAGGCTTCCTGAATCTTAAGATTTGCTAAAGTTTCCTTTCCATTTTGTTTTTGCATCATTCTAACAAAGAAAAATCATCACTCAAGCTCAGCTTGCTTTTGCTACTGACCTTGTAACAGTTGGCTGATCTCACAAGCTGGTCTATATTAGTTAACATAGAGACAGATCAGCTGAAGTGTTCTTGGCTGAACAAGTCACTTCCATCTTGAATAAGCTTCCCCTTTCTTGCATGTCACATTTGTTTGTTTCAGAAAAAGTTAGCACTGACAGCCTTCCCCTAATCTTATTTGGAGAAAGGGAGCATATGCAGAACAGAGAAAGCATAATAAACCCTTCCTTAGTTATAGTTCCCTTCTCCCGCTTTTCCCTGTACTAACAGGGTCATCGGGAGGTATTTTCCAGAACAGGTCTACTTGACTTGCATTAATGTAGACCCACAGGATGCTGTGTGTCAGCAGAGGCTCTTCCAGGCCTGGAAAAACCTCCTGTGATCTTGGAAAGGTCTGACCAAAGTTTAATTTGGATTTACAGCTTATCTGAAGGGTATTATCTGGTTATAGTATTATAGAACATCTCAAGCTAGAAGAGACCTGTAAGGATTATGCAGTTCAACTCCCTGCTCCTCTCAGGACTACCTAAAACTAAACCATGTGACTATGAGCATCGTTGAGCTAACTGAATTCTGAATTGGTCTGTCATGACCAATTTCCAGGGGGGACCTGTTTCAGTGACCAACTGCCCTCCTTTACAGTAACAGGGTTTGGAGGAGAAAACAAAAATGCATTTCAGATTAGCTGCATTCAGCCGAATAGCTGCATGTTATCAGCCCCTGCCGTTCCCTTAGTGCTTCTACACAAAGAGAACTCAGAGTGGCATCTGAGCTATGTTAAACTGATCTCACTCTCTCCTACAAATAACAAAAGAACAAAATGCAAAGCATATATCACATAAAAAGGCAGAACCTAAGCAAGCTTTAGTATTACCTGAAGAGCTTCTCTATCCTCTTGCCTGTCCTGACCTCTAAATGTATTATTTTCCTCTCCCCCAAGTGAGGAGAATACTTGAAAGCAGCCCAGCTGACAGCTTTAGAGACCGCCAAAACATTTAATTAATAGCTCAAACAGGTGAATAAAGCCTAAAGAGCAGCAAACATTTCTTTCAATTCCCAAATTTTTATCTCTCTCCATTCCAACTAAATGAAAAAAAAAACAAAATAACCAACCAACAAAACAAAATACCCACATGACCCACAAACCTTGCATACACACTGTTAGGATCCCTTTCTCATCTACCCAGCAAAGATCAGGTTTTCTCCCTGCCTCATTAACTTCTCTAGCACATTACTGGAAGTAATTTTTAATTTGTCAGTTTACATAAGACATATACATATATAAAAAAATATGTAACTAGCCATTATAATTACTGGCAATTAAAAGTAGCCATTAGATTATAGCTACTGTCAATTAGCTGACTTATGGTTGTTCTCTCTCCAGTCCCTCACATCTCTGTCTTGCATGATAATTTATTCTTCTCCTTTCTATCAATTCCAATTGTTCTGGGTAACCAGGCAGAAGTTACAGAGTGAGCTACCAGGACTGACAAACAAGTCATAAAATCACAGACAAGGTGATGTCAAAAAGACATCTGGGAAACACCTAGTCTAACCCCATGTCAAGTAAGAGAAAATGGACACAAGACCAAGATTGCACAAAGAGTCAGTGGAGAGAGCAGAAGCAGGATGCCTCAGGAAAGAGGAAGACAGTCTTACCAGCTGCACAGCTTCTGTATACATAGTTTGCATGTATTGTGTATATATTAAAAATAATCACAGCAATGCCCATACTGTACCCTTGAACTCTTCTGCCTTTACATTTTTGTTGTCTGTTTCAATGGAAATTCCAGACACTTTAGGATCTGCAAGGGGACAGAAAAAAAGAAAAAACAAAACCAAACTAAATAAACCCACAACAAACAATTAATCAATAAACACTTGTAATTTCATATCCGCTTTGGCAGCTACAAGCAGTATTTTTGAAACCTTTTTACACTGGACAGATTAGGTATTGTCTACTAGAGAGAGTATGGGACTAAATGCTAAACCAGGGCTGGCCATGTGGGTGGCCTCGAACAATTTATCTTCTGCTCTCCACATCCTGGGACTTGTAAGAAATAGTAATATTTCTCTTTTACAATAGCATGGTAATATTTACCTCTGAGAAGTTTTATATAAACAGTAGACATTGTTTTATACTGGGGTAATGTCTCAGTCTGTTTCTAATTGGGGAGACTTGTATTAATCCATAAATGTATTTTCCATTGTATTCCTATAATAAGGCAGGCACGTTTACTGAAGAACACCATGTACAGCTTCTACAGGGTTTAAAAAAAAAAAAAAAAAAAAGGTGTGTGCAGTAAGTGGTAGTTGCCTCAAATTCTTGTTGAAATGAGATAGAAACTATTAGTCAACATTTCTATAGTTTTATATCAATAAGACAAAAATAACCCCATCACGCATTCTTGGATATGTCTTGTATCAGGAATACTGAAATTCCAAAGAAAACAAATGAAATAACCACTAGCCTTTCATCAACCCCCACCCAGCTACTTCCTCCCCCATGGCACCTCACTATACGTCTCCTCTTAAAAGCTGCTCTCCTCCCAGGACAGGACTCTCCTGTGTTCCCTCATGATTCAGAAGCATTCCTACAAGGCCCAAGAGCTGGTCATAGTTATTCTGATTACTCCATGACAGGCTACGATGCTACCAAGTGCTTAAGAACAGCTAAATACAGTTCTTTACACAGATTCACATTAGCTTCTATTTTTTCCAAAAGCAAGTTCCTTTTGGCTTAGGACCAGTTTTGAAAACAGCATGGACACTCTTTATGCAGTCCATTTCCTCCATCCACACGAAGACTGAGCCCCTCTCCCCATCCATAATATTTAGAAACATAGTTTTTGACTGACAGCAACTACTCTCGCTTTACATCTTTTAATCTAATCTTGATATTTACCTCTCTCACACAGACCTCCTTTGTTCATCCCCAAAGGATGACTTTTCCTTTTCCTTGCCTAATGGATGGAGAGTTGCACACAAGCTAGCAGATGGATATCCCATCTTTATCTGAAGACACGAACAGATCAAAAATCTTTAGCTTCTTAGTGTTTTATTTTGACAGCTGATTACTTCAGTTGAAGCATGTGCCTCATTTCTGACTTTAGTGAGTCCATTTGGGCTTTCAGCTATGGGTTCTCATGGCTCGGAGTATGCTGTTTCCTTTGTATGAAAGTACCTTCATAGATTTCTCTCAGACCGTCCTCATAGGAGATGTGTACCAGCTATCTGACCATTTTTGTGGCCCTCTTCTGACCTCACTCCAACAGCTTTGACTTTCTTGTGCTAGATAACTCCAGTGCTAGACACAGTACTCCAGGTGAGGCCTCACCAAAGCAGAATACAGAGGCAGAATCCTCTCCCTCAACCTGCTGGCCACGCATCTTTTGATGCGGCCTAGAATACTGGTGGCGTTATGGGCTGTAAGTGTGGATTGCTGTCTCATGTTCATCTTTTCATCCACCAGTACCACCAAGTCCTTCTCCACAGGGCTGCTTTCAATCCTTATATCTTCCAGCCTGCATTGATACTGAGGGTTTCCCTGACCTTACTCTTGGTCTTGTTGAACTTCATGGGGTTCACACAGGCTCATTTCTCAACGTCTGTCAAGGTCCCTCTGAATGTCACCCTGTCCCTCAGGCATGTTAACCACACCAGTCATCTTGATGGCATCTGCAGACTTGGGGAGGGTGCACATGATTCCACTGTCCATGTCACTGATGAAGACAGTAAACAGCATTCGACCCATACAACATCATGGTTTTCTTCAATTAAAGATCTTTCTGTATTGCTCAAGTCTGGCACTACTGATAGAATTCTCCTTCCAAACTGTTCCTACAGCCCTTTCCTGGTATAATTTTCTAGTTTTTATCAGCATCCTTTAAAATGCAGATTGCAATTTTATCAGTATATATAACTATTGCCTCTGTGAGTCATAGAACAACACTCAGAACAGGTGTTTTATTCCCCAGCACTGTAGCAAAAGTTCAGTTACTCATTCTCTGTATGATGAGGGAGGAAATAAAATTAAAGCTCAATGGTCAAGAGAAAAACAGGGAGATCACTTTGCAATTACCACCACAGGCAAAACAGGCTCAACTTAGGGAAAATTAAGTAAAATTTATTGTCAATTAAAAACAGAGTAAGTGCAGAGGTTGCGAGGAACAGTTTTGTGGTCAGTCCAGAACAGCTCCTCTCTGGTGTTCCTTCCTTTGCACACTTTTCCCCTGCTCCAGCCTGGGCTCCTCTCCATGGGCCACAGTTACTGTCAGGAGCCTGCTCCAGAGTGGATTCTCCATGCACTTCAGCTTTCCTTCAAAGCACGTCCAGTTGATTCAGTGTGGGATCCTCCACAGGCTACAGTGTGGATATCTGCTCCAGTATGGTCCTCCAAAGGCTGCAGGGCAATACCTGCTCCACCGTTATTTCTCCAAGGACTGAAGGGGATGGTCCCTCACTTCCCTCACCACCAGGCAGTGTTTTTCCCTCCCTTAGCCAGGCTCCTGTCCCTGCAGTGCCACCATCCAGGCCATGGGGCTTGGCTGTGCCCTGCAGTGGGTGGGCTGGGACCAGCTGCATCCGACACGGGGCAGCCCCAGTCCCTCCGCACAGAGGCCACAGCTGCAGCATAACCTGCCACAGACTGGGCATCTGCACCACATACTCCTGTATTACCCTTCAGGTTTGTGGTTTCCTAGATGCCTCACCATCTCCTTCCTCAATCCCCAATGTAAGAAACAAGAAATGTTGGACAAAGTTTCACATCAGCAAAGTGAATTTTCATACGTGCACATTACAAAAAGGTCCAAACTTGCATGCAACTATCCCATCCTTAATAGGTTTTTATTTTGTCACTTTTGTATTACCCCAAAATAGTTACAGTAGAAGTTTATAATATGAAAATTAATAAGAAGTGAAGATGGCAATTTCAGCAATGCCATTTATGTACTCTTAGAATACTTGAAAGAGCAAAAAATATCTGCATTAAAAATAGTGTCTGGATTTCTTTTCCAGCCCATCAAGAAAGGAATCTTTCCTGTTGGACTTAAAAAAAACCAAACAAACAAACAAAACCCAAACAACCAAAAAAAAACCCCCCAAAAACCAAAAAAAACCCCAACAACAACAACAAAAACCCCGAATGACTCCCTACACACACTGTTAAAAACCAGAGGATGGAACCACTTCTCCAGCACCTCCCAAAGTAACCGTTACTCCTGCATGTTCACACAGAGCCCGTCTTGGTTTTGTCCAAGTTTGGTCTAAAATAAAGTCTGAAGTCATTAAGGCATTTTCCTATTAATCTAGTAAGACCTATTTAGAATTTTGGAAAGTAAATTATCTTTTGACTTGTACCCAAATCATGTTGTTTCTAGAACAATATGCACACCACACACACCCTCATCCTATATGCCAATAGATAACAAATCTAGTACTTGCCAACATTTAGGTAGAAAGCATTTCCAGAACTCCAGTTTGTGGGTAAAGCCATTTATAAATTATTGGCTCATCAACTTTCTCCATCTGGACACAAAACAGACCAAATTCACCACTGTATTCACTGTTTCATGGACCTGGAAATTTCTCTCCTCTTTAATATAGATGTCACACAGCTCACTGTTATGGTCTAAATATTCATAACCTAGAAGCCACAATAAGAAAACATATTTTATGACTTATGGGGCAGGATCATAGTACTTATTTCTCACTATGGAAGTTATCATGAAATAATTTTGCATACTTCATATTGTGAGCTTGCAGTTGCACAAACTCTTTTTCCCCCTGCATTCAGGGATTTATAGAATACGTGAAGATCCTCCTATGCAATGCAATATGTACAAAATATGTCAGAAAAAGAAAGAATGAATGAAGTTCCAACATATACACAGTCCTCCTCACACACACAAATCACACATACATGTGACCCTCTTCAAGGAGCAGTAGAGTCCGAACAGTAACTTAAGGTGATACAGAGACAGTTGACCTAATTAAATCCACTATATATTCTGATCAAGCAGAAAAAAACAAAAAAAAAAAAAAAAAAAAAAAAAGACCTTTTTCTTTAAAGTTAGAGAATTTCTTCCTTAAAATGTCCCTTTAGAAATGTTTCCACCACTTATTCAGCATCCAAGATTTATTCTTTAGATTTCAATACACCTTATAAAGAGCAATAGTGAAAAATTGACATATTACTGTGCCAGTAAACTCTTTGTTCAAAGGCTTTTATACAAACTAAAAAACAAAAAAAACCCCAAACCAAACAAAAAAAACACCCCAAAAAACCCCCAAACAAATAAACCCCCCAAATGAATAAAACAACAACAAAACAACAAAGAAACAAATAAAAAATCCCAACAATGACAATCCCCCCAAACCAACCCTACTCTTATGTGTCAGTAACTTCATTTGTTTAGAAGTCAACCCCCAAAACACAAACTTTCCATTTGATAATCACTCACACAGCTGTAAACTGATACTACTATCTGGAGGAATCATTAAGGAAAAGCATATTAGTCAAACCAAATCAAAGGAAACATTGTGCCTGGAGGAAATTACATGAGAACAGAATCAAAACAAAGTTTTAAGTACAAGAGAAAAAGCAGTCTTGGGGTATTTGTTTTGCCAAGTTCTAAATAGCAGGTGGTATAGAGCAAAGCTTAACAAAGGATTTCAGAGGATACAGTAAGTTTTGGAAGCCTGATGTTCCAAGAACAAAGCAATAATGAAGACAGTTCTCTTACTGAAATCCCTGAAAGAGAATAGGAAACCAGACATCATGTTTGGTGTTAACATCCTTCAGATACAGGACCACCTCAGGATAAATCACTGGTGACACACTTAGATGCTGATGCATCTAAGTTTCTTAGCTATGTAACTACCTACCACGAGGTACTCAAGTGATACCTAGAGTTTTGCCACAGTTACATCCTTTAAACACTGATGGTCTGTTTTGGCTCTCCTGTTACCATATTTTTTCCCAAAAGAAGTAAGCCATAGACTACATAGCCTGTAAATGGGGAAGGGAGAGGAGAAGCTATGTTTGGACAGAATTAGTAGTCTAAGATGTGGTTGCTACAACCAAAAGGCTACTGATGATGCCCATGGTGGCATTGCCAGGCTAGACTATGTTAACTCTTGACACTTAACAACAGGCGGACATGTCTCAGGCCCACCACTCTTCCCAGCCACATTGCTGTCAGCAGTCAGTGTTTAAGCAGCCTTCATCTTACCTCAGTTCTGCTTGGTGAATGCTAACCTCCAGCAAACATGCTGGAGAAAGACTGGGAGTATTTACAGGCTCTGTAAGGAATCTCCTGTGTTGGCCAGAGTCCTTAACCAATCTCTGAAATTGCCAATTTAGACACCAAAACATAGCCTGAAATAACTGGAGTAAACCCAGGTTCATTAAGTAAATATAACATAAACATGGTATTAAGACTTCAAATTTTGGACAAGTCTAGAAGAAATTATCCCACATCAGGTCAGTGGCAAGAATCTCAACTTCAGCCTTTCAGTTATCTTAAGTTAAAAAATGTCTTGAATTTGAAAGAATAGTAGAAGAATAGGATTTACTTTGGGCAGAGTTTATCTGATGCACCAAAAACCAACAACAAAATCTTGCATAACTTCAGCCACAGAAAACAAATAAGGGAGTAATCTGAAGGGTGGGGGGTGTCTGCAGGGTGGGAATAATAAGCCCATCTAAGACCAGATGTGGAGAGCGAGTTTGCCTTTTAATAGGCACAGTCTGACTGCATCAAGGATGAGAACCTAAGGGAGAAGGCACATATCCTGGCTGACCGAACAAAGGGATCTAAAACACCAAAGGAACTTGAAGAGCTTCTCTGCCACCCCTTCACTTAATGTAGTAGCTGTCAGCAGCACTTCTGTTGTGTTTTGGAAACTGCTAGACTTAAACATGGGAAGTTTCAGCCATTCAGATCCCGGAGCTGCTGCAGCCCTCTGAGACCTGGTGGTAACACGTACAGTTCTTGAGAGTAGCTTAACGTGCTGTGATGCTGGCAAGATTTTCAACACTCTTACTGGCTAATTAGGACATAGCCTTGCAGATGTTTTTAATCAAGCAAGAAAACCCAGGGATCCTACACTCTGTACGTATGTGCTAATCCTACATCAGTGGCAAAAGAGAAAATTTTTCTAGCAGCTTGAAGACACTGCTTTTAACAAAGAAGTTAAGATTTTAGTCTTTACAACTATAAAGGAAACTGTTCCTTGATACAAGCAGATATAGTGCTGTTTTCCTGACACTACAAAAGAAGTTGTTCTAATGCATCTGTGCCGGTAGCAGTTCAAGCATCAGGAAAAAATATGACGTTATTTTTACTCTTTACACAGTACTAGAAATGCAGTGTCCTGGTCTTGACTGTTGGGAATGACAGAGATACTGCAGAAAAAAAAAGGCTTTTAGATACTCAGAAGGTTAAAAGAATAGGGGGATGCAGGGAATAAAAGCTCACTGGCAGAGTAATGTTGCTTCACTTCTCTGTTGTAGGTAGTGCCACTTCCACGAGAAGATTTATCAGTAACCTCATGAAAACCTTTATAATGAACTGCACTTGTTGCACATAGATACCTGCTAGCTTTTCCTCCCCTTCTTTTACATAAGCCCTCTCCTAACTCCTGACAGTAATTTTATTCATGGAAAAATGGACTAGAGTTTTGGAGAGAGGGAAGAGCGGGGGTGGTGGGAAAAAAAAACAGCTACATCCAATATTTGGGTTGGCTTCTCTTTTGGAAGAGCAGTAATTACAAAATTAAAATTCCATCTCTACAGCTGAGTATCTGACACTCACAAAATTGGCCTTACCCCACTGTCAGGAAAACCAAAAAAATTTCCCTAAAACCCAAAGGCATTTTCCCCCCCTTCCAGTCCAGGCTCAGAGTCATGCACAATGGAGTAATCCTCCACTCTGTTGGCTCTCCCAAGCAAAGCTATACATTTGAAGCTAACAAGGCCAGCATGCAAATGGTAGATCTGTTAGATATCTAACACACCTGTTAAGTGTCATGCTGGAAGTCAGCGGGTACTCTTTTCACCTTTTGTATTAAAAGATCTCTAATTAAAAGCAAAAGTAGTCAAGGGGGGGGGGGGGGGGGGGAATTTTTTACAGATACTGAAGAAAGGGAAAGCAGTCAG
>JANIJG010016672.1:0-30687 GCA_024611175.1 Megaceryle torquata | reverse complement strand
GCTCCCAAACACACCCATCCCCTATGACAGCAACATTTCTCGTCTTGCTCCCCCAAACCCATCACCCCCATCAAACACCTCCCTCCTTTAAACCCCAAAAAACAAAAAAAAAAAAAAAAAAAAAAAAAGCAGCATTGAACTGCTGCTGTAACAGTCACTCTGTGCAGCTCAGTCCTTTCTCCTTGCCTCTGTGACTTCTACAATTGCCTAACTCCCTGTTGCTAACCCCCACACACCGCACAGACACCCAGATGTGAGGATCTAACACATCCCTTTCAAACCCTCGACACACTGGCCAATTTCCAACTCAGCTGGCAAGTGGCAGGACAGAGTTACCTTGAGAAATGCCACAATTTCCCAAACCTTCTGTCTGAGAAAGAAGAGAGAAGAACAAAGAGAGAACAGCAGTGAGACCTCCTATATGCTGACAGTGAAACCCAAAGGCTGTTCACTGAATTGGGCTATGCAGAAGACATCTGTACTTTTACATGCTTCACAGCACTTCTCAGCCTTACCTCCTCCCAGGCAGAGGAACTGGTGAGAGGCTGGATGTCACTCTCTGGACTCTGCAGCACCAAAGACTGGACCTCATCTCCCAGAAACCAGTTTCCTCTGCACGACAAAAACATCGGGGAAAAGGGAAAGAAGTAAGAGGATAAAAGATAGCGTGAGGTGACATGAGGGACCATCCAGAAGAAAGGGATTCAGCCAGACCAAACAAGGGGCCACTGCTACCAGTATCCCAAGGAACCAGTCTCCAACTCACCCAGATCCAGTATTCTGGGGAGGAGAGGAGGCCTGCAAGTACAGCTCCCCACCCAGCTCTGCGCACTGGAGGAGTTGCAGGGAAGAATTGTAACATGGCACCCGTGTGGCATCCTCAGCTGTCAGCATGGAGGAGAAGCTCTGCTGGCTGCTGTCACTAAAACTGTATTCCTGTAGGGATGGAGAGAAGACCCCCCCGTGAGGCGAGTGTCCTCGCAGCGCAATCACTCAGCTAACAGTTCCGACCGTGCTGTTTACTCCTCTTTTTGGCAAGGATTCAGGGAAATCCAGGATGCATCCCAAGGAACTGCAGGCTAGCAAGGACAGCTCTGGAGTGCAAACATACTGCCTCTATACTGAATAATTATACAATTATTTCTGTACTGAGAGAAAAGGGGGAAGCAGGCACACGCAGGTCCTCGGTGAGGAGCTTCTCTGTCCCTCATCCCTTCCACGGGGCAGTCACAAACAGGAGCAAAGGCACAAGAGGACCTCACTAGCTCGGCACCTCCCCGTATCACTAAGTGATGAGCTAGGAAGAGCATGGGGAGAAGCAACGTTATGATTTCTGATTATATTTAAACTCCAGGACCCTACAAACTCAGTGATCTTCAGGCCTAAATACTAAGCACAGTTTGCTGATGACAATATCATGCTGAAGCAGAACCTTTCATCCAATAAAACTGGCAATTTAGTACCTCAGAGCAGTCTGGATACAGCAACACCTCCTCACCTTTTCCAATGAGCTTTGGGAGGCCAGAGTAGCTGGAGCACTGCTCTCAAAGCCAG
The DNA here is from genome assembly GCA_024611175.1 of Megaceryle torquata. Classification (NCBI taxonomy): domain Eukaryota; kingdom Metazoa; phylum Chordata; class Aves; order Coraciiformes; family Cerylidae; genus Megaceryle; species Megaceryle torquata. Next base: position 29,133 of record JANIJG010016672.1, on the reverse strand, counting down.
AAGATGTTGAGAGGTCCTCAGAAAACAGCATGGCAAGAGGTTCCTCATCGACAGTCTTGTGCAGGTGCTTAGGAATTTGTTCAGTCGTCTTCAGCACAAGACACTTTTGGTGCCATAACTTCAGAGCTTTTCTGAGTTGACACTGCTCCAAAGTCTGAGAGAAAGAACTGAGAGAGAAGATATTGAGACAGCAAAGTGGCTGAAAAGGGATACCAGAGGGGGACACTACTACAGACATGACGGATGACAGACGGCAAAAGGGGTTCTTCCAGAAGGACCATAAAGTCAAGTGGACACTATTAATGAGGGCAGGGCTCCAGGAACTGGCTGTTCTTACTCACTCAGCTCTCTGATGCTCACACAGCCTTGCTTTCCACTGCAGATACACCCTCTGGAGCTTCACCTTTTGGTAGAAGTTGTCAAGAGAGTAGCTTGTTTTCTCTGGAAACCGTCTCTCTACAGTCCATAATGACTGATCCTCATGCCTCTTTGTCTCAGTCTTGACAGCTGCTAAGCTTATAACTGGTCCATAACCAGTTATGAAGAGTGACAAGAGACAACATTTGTCAGAAGGCATTCCTAAGAAACTCAGCCCAGCCCTCAAACTGCTTCTTTTCAGCAAAGTTTATGAAGCAGAACAACAAATCTCCCCGTGGCTTCACTGACACATCCAGAACAACTCATCTTCTGCCCAGTCTGGCTTGTTATTACCATGTGTCATCTGAGACTCTCTGTTATCAGGCTGTTTTCACCACACAAGAAGAGAAGAAAGGAGCTTAAGCACCCCTAAATCTTAGGCTCTGCCCAGACCCCAAGCTGCTCACCATAATGCTGCCTCCATCGTAGGAGGAAGAAGTTCACCACTGCCTGCTTATCGCCTTCTCTGACCTGCAGCATCTGAACCCACTGCTGGAAGAATTTTCTCAGTGATACTGCTGCGAGATGGGCCAGGCTACACCTGTAAAGCACCTTCTGCTCAACAGTCTCCTTCCATGCACTGAAGCACCTGAGAATATCAGAGGAAAATAAAATCACATGGAAATCCATATGTACAAGCTCGTGTCTCCTCCTGAGACCAGGTTTAGTTCAGAAAAAACAGACAGAAGCTGTCAAAGGACAGGACCAAAAAGCTTTGGCAGTGCACAGGAGGGAAGTTGTAATGTCCATGGCATCCGTAGTTCCTTCTCGTGTTTCTATCCCCACTTTCATCTTTATTAACTCCTAACCCAAACGAATAGATGGCTTTAACATGGAACAACACATCACTGTCTGGGTTGGCTCTGTCATTCCTTAGGCTTTCCCAGTGAACAGATTTTTTGGGTGAAAAATAGACCTCATCAGCTTACCGGGAGACCAAGTTTCTTTGGATGAGAGTTGTCAGGGCTAAAACCTGTTTCATTTCCGAGCATCGGGAACGCCACATCCAGAAAGTGTTTCGTAGCTGCTTCTTTTCCAGAAGGGCACGGGCTTCCAAAAGCTTGGTTTCCTCTTTGCTCAGCAGCTCTTTCTGCAGGCGCCACAGTCTGAAAGCTGCTGTGTTGCAGGGCAGGAAGAGATTGACAGAAAGAAAAATAACTGAGAACTTGAAACAACTTAGAATCACACAGCAAACATTCCCTGTCTGATCTCCTGCTACCTGAGAAAGGGCAAGTAAAGGAGACAGCTCACACTGCTGGAGCAACAGCATCTGCTGTGGCTGCACTGATACAAGGAACATGGCAAAGGGTGCACAACACAGTGAGTGAGCCACCCTCCACCATCACTGGCCCAAGTTCTGCAAGAGTCTGATCAAACAGCTGAACACAAACCAAGAAACACAGTGAAACAGCGACTGTCTCCGAGCCGTTCCAAGGCTACCGAATGTGTGCTTACCAGCAAGTTGTCTCATATCTCTGATTGCCTGAGCTCTCCAGCAGAACTCCTCTCCTCTCTGTCTACGATGAAGCTGTGTCCACAGTCCTCTCTCCACCCTGAAAGAGCCACAAGGATGCTTTAACATCCTTCTGTCCAAAGAGGCACCCAGAGAACAGAATCCAGAGCCTTCCTTCTCCCTAGGTAGCTCTCTCTTTTTGTCTGATCTTGTTGTTCTGCCTTAGACAGCACAACAAAAGATTTTTCTTTTGACACCTCCACTGTCCTGCTAGAGACTGTGGTGTTGCCTCACTCTGACCTCATTTACACCTGTATCACATATACAGGTGACAACTGAACTCAAGAAATAGTACAGGAGTACTGCTGTCAGACACTCAAATCCGACTGACAACACTAGTACACAGCAGCTCTGGAATAGCATTGTTTAGTTCTTAAAACTAAGTTACTAAGTCTTGCCGTGCTTATCTGCAGCAATACATCCCTGGACCTGCAAATGAGTTTCCCACCTTTTGAGAAAAAAAAAAATAAAATAAAAATCTCTTCTGTTTGTACAGCTCCACTTGTCCAAGATAACAGCAAGAGAATGCCCTCGGCTTACCTACAAGCCTGCTCAGCTTCCTGGGAGTATCCTACTGTAAGCTGGTGCTGAGCTGAGGTTGTCATAGCTGCTAATCTTCCTACTCCAGAAGCCCCCACTGATGAACTCTGAGTATGAGAGCAGAGCTCAGGCTGCAGAACTTGCCTCTGGCTCCGCTTTGCCACAGCCTCCTTCCACTGAAAGGGAAACCACACGATTAGAACAAACCGCAGGCAGAGCATCAGTATCAGGATCTGCATCTCTGAAATTCACACAGGGTACCCATCCCTCCTCCCTGTCCAAAGAGGATTTCTGCCTTCTCTGTGCAACAAAACTCACAGCACCACTGCTGCTGTCGCTAGCTCGTCCTCACCCTGCGGAAGGTGCCAGCTAGCAGAGCTGAGGCACATCTCTGCTGGGCTCCCTCCAGCTGCATCCTCCTCTGGTGCACAGCCCACTGCAAAGCACCGAGGCCCTTCCGAAGCAGTTGCTGTCTGTAAAGCTGCCTGGCTGCAGCCCTTTTCCAGAGGATGTGTCCCTTCCAGGCTTGGAAACACCTTGTTAGTATTCGTCTGTCCCACAAGTGCTGGGAACTTAAGAGGAAAAAGAAAAAAACAAAACAGAACCACAAAACGTGAGCTCCAGGTAACAGAAAGGAAAGGCAACCACAGCCAGGAGGTGGCAATCAGAGTTGAGCCAGCAAGCTGAAACGAGGCATCTCAAATCATTCTTAAGAGTGCAAAGCCTCCAGCCTCACCCCACATTAGGGTATCCCCATCGCTAAACTGGTAGCGGTCTCACACAGATCTCATCCACAGGTCACAAATATGAATCCCATCTCATGCATCAGCCAGTTCTTGATCTTTGCTAACCCTGGAACTGGCTGCACTAAGCAGCAGCACTTACGGTACCAACACATTTCCATTGCCAGCACCAACCCGGGTTGATTTTAGAAGCGAGAATTTAAGAGGTACAGAAGTTGATGTTTTTAGAGCATGGGCCATTCTGGATTGCAAGCCTTTGAAAAGAAATGGATGCTGCCCCAGCCACCCGTGGCCGAGCAATGCAGGCAAAGTCCTAAACCCAAACTTTCCCAGGAATGTGGCTTTCCAGTGGTCTCCTCCCCCATTAAGTACCAGCACACTCACACAAACACAGAGTCTTTTCACCTTTGCTCATTCACCTTCAACGACCGGAATCTCTTCTCCCAGACCTGCAAACAGACAAAGAACAGCAATGTGATTATTCACACTACTCTGCTCTGTGGAAGAATTTATCTGTGCCCAGCATGGCAACTCAGTTTGGATAGTGACCAGAACAGTGCTGCCTCAGGACAGTGTATTATGTCCAATGCCTTTGACACTGTCCCCACCATTGTTCTGTGAGTGTTCTTTACAAACTTCAGACACAGAAAAGCACAACAGAGCTGGAGTCTCAGCCCTGCAACTATACACAGGGTAAAAAACAGCTGAATCCTTTCCCTCTGCATGTAGGGGACCAGAGAATACAAAGAGGTGTTTAGATTCAAAAGAACAACCAAGCTAACAAGGTGGTCTTCAGGAAGAAGCATATGTTGGGATGGAGCAGGACCATAAGAGAGGAAAATCCAGCCATTCAGTGCCGGACAAAAGTTACAGGACAAGCATCCCCATCACTGTTTTACCCCAACTCTGCACCTCTAGCATGAAGTGGAACCAAGCACAAGCAGCATCTGTGAGCAGGGATACTACACAGTGAGCACACCCTCACCTCTCTAGACATAGTTCCCTGTGTCTGGCTCCTTTCTTCACAGCACTGGGGTTCTTTGGCACTCCTCTCCACAGAATGTTCTTCAGACTGGTTGAGATTGGCATTGGTTTCCCAGTTCCTCCAGCTGCTTTGGTGGGAGTGTTTGTTTCTTCTTTCCCTGCTCACATTCCTACAATCTATGCTGGAATACTCACCACAGCCACCTTCAACCTGAGCACCAAAAGGGCTGGACTGGTTGCCACCCACCACAGTCACTCTTCTGGCTGCTCGTGATCTAGAGTCACATACCTCATCTGACTCTTTGCTGGACTTAACATGAGGTTCAGAGCTGTTGATTTCAACAGATTTAATACTAAGCTGCTGGACTGGTATAAATTCTTTATCTCCAGGAGAACTGACTCTCACACACACATCCCTTGGAGTCCCATACATGGCTACACCAACGTTCATCTGTGTCTCCCCCCAGTCTGTCTCCATTGACACCTGCAGGCCCCCTGGGTACAGACTGGCTGGAAGGTCTTTCTTCCAAGATACAGCACAAGGTGCTGACCCCTTAGATGTCTCTTCTCCTTTAAGAACCTTTTTGGGTGAATAACCTTTTGTGTGAACATAAAGACTACTGGTTTCCAGAGTTGCCTTTGCCTGCGACTGACACCTGAAATAAGGGAAGCGATTGTAGGGTGATCCTGCTTCTGTATCCACAGACCTGCCAGAGCCCACCCCCGAAGGAAGGGTTTCTGGATGGATGTCACCTGAAGTGTTGTTTCTCCGTGTGTTTGAGTCAACATATCCGTATCTGTGAGAGATGGAGAAGGGTTCTGCACAAGGGAAGTCCCTTGTCACTGCGCTGAGGCTCCAGTCTTTAGCAAATGGGACACCCCATTTCAATCTTGCCTGAGCAGCACTGGTCTTTACCCCAGCTGGCTGTTCTCCTGCACCCAGGATACTAGGAGGTAAATCATCAGGAGCAAAGCACAAACTGCCAGGGACTGCGGATGACTTGGGCTCCAGAGGAAAGGAGCCCCATACCCCCATGAAAGCAGTTTCTTGCTTAAGCCTCTGGATTGAATAATACAATCTAGCAGAAATCTGGGAGGACTGCAGAAGAGACTGATGGGACCCCAAACTAGATGGATCAAGGTCCCCCAAGGTCCGGGCTGGACTATGACAAGTGTTCAAACTTTCACTAGAGCTCCTTGGAGCAGGACACACCACTGCTTCGTGCCTGAGAGGGGAATCTACAGTACAAGATGACAAACGTGCGCTGACCAGCGTAGGGCTCACAGGATCCATACAAGAAGCAGCAGGAGACCGATGCTGTTGTTTTCCCACTGGATAGTCACAAATCTTGGTCCTGCTTTCTAACCAGCAATGGTAAGCAGGGTGTACAGGGCATCTCCCAGCTGCCTGGGCTTTCCAATGGTGGTGTTGAGGAAAATCAATATTCTCACTCCTCCTCCCCTCTAAACTATAAGGCTCAAGGCATGGGAGGGAGATTCACAGCAGGGGTTACTGACAAAGCAAGCTGGGGAATCCGATGAGCCACTCTGCTGCAGCCCAGAGTGGAGATTATTCCGCTGCAGGAAGCAGGAACTGGAGAGCTGACCAGTGGTGTCCTGGAATGGCTGAGAAGGGCAGGAGGGATTAGTCTGTCTCAGCCCAGGGTGTCTCCTCCCAGGTGGCAGAGGTGCAGTACACACCCAGCCTCGTGCTGCGCTCCGCCCGGGAGTTCCACTGAACACCGCAGCCTTGAGCCAGTGATGAGATGGCCACTCGACTTCTGGCACCCAAATACAGATCAGCACTCACGTTCTTCAGACTGTTTCTTTGTTCTGAAGAGAAATAAGAAGAAATATAAACAGAGCACACATATTTCTCATCACATCTTCCCTGGTTTGTCAAAGGCTTTGGGTACTTTCCTACCTGCAATCCACCAGCCTCAGTCCTGAAAGTATTATGGGCTCTTCTCCTCTCTCCCTGTTTCTCAGTGTGCATTCATGTCTGGCAGAGCAGGAAGGATTGAAGGGGACAGACTCAGCTGTCAACAGAAAACCTGGAAAACGAAGACTTCCAGCATTACGTATTCCCATGCAGCCTCAAAGGGAACTTAAGAGTCACAGGATCTTTTTGGTTGGAAAAGACCTTTAAGGGCATGGAGCCCAACCATTAACCCAGCCAGGGCACCACGGACCCACGTCCCTCAGCACCACAGCTTTGAAACTCCTCCAGGGATGGCGACTCCACCACTGCCCTGGGCAGCCTGGGCCATGCTTGTTGCTAGCCAGGCTGGATGATCCTGCTGCCAAGACAAGGCTGTCTGTAGCTGCTTTTCCAGAACGCTTTACCTCTAACCAGATCCACGTGACATTCAAACAAAAAACCCCCTGGTTTTGCACAAATCCATGGTTCCAGCTAAAGTACAATGCCTACCTCTCTTCATGGACTGGAAACCCAGCTCAGATCTTCTCCACACTTGTATTTTCACCAGGGCTGATTACAAAAGGTAATGCCTCGACTTAAGGCACTGCTTAACGAGTGAGTATTTGTTGACGTACCGTGCTACAGCCCTGTAAAGGTTCAAGACTATGCAGGCCAACTTCTTGTCCACACTAAAGGATGAAACCTTGTTTACATGCAGAGAATCTACATTGTCCCCTAACCCGGAAGGGTTACAGCACAGATGGGAGACCTAATTTGCAGTCTAGCCACTAAGCTGGTTATACATCTAACACTCCTGCTGAGCGCAGACTCCTAACAGTTTAACAGGTAAGTGCAATTTGAGGGGACTGTGCTTTCATTCCTTGAAATTTTAAAAGCAAGTTGTCAATCAATCACTTTGTCATTCTAACCACCACTTTTTTCCACCGCCCTTTAAAAAAAGAAAGAAAATGGTATTGTGAGAGACACACACACCTCTATCATCTTCAAAAAACCCAAACCCTAATCAATCTGAAAAGAGACAGCCCAGCCTCTGAAATCAATGCCCATTGTCTCTTTCAAACACCCTGAAACAGCAGAAAGCCTCCTGTCAAACCACAGTTTCCAAGCTACATTTATCTCCTTCTCTTCTAAGAAAGCATCTGAGCCTCTCTCATCCCAGTTTGCAAACAGCCCACTTGCCCTTCTCGCTTGCAAACTCTTTCAGTAATCACCACAAACCGAGGAGTAAACACAATTACTAAAGCAACAGGAGATAGTCAAGCAGCGTTGCAATTATCCTTGGGAGCCACTGTTACTGCCTTTTGTACCTCACCGAATGTACCATGAACGGAAAGATCCCATTGTTTAATTCCAGACAAGTAGAAGTTGGAAGCTACAGAGTGAACAAAGCACGGCTGCCTTCTCCGGGGTGCCTGTCGCTGCATGAAGTAGAACCACAAAGCGCAGCGGACTCGTAGAAGCACCCCAGGAATAACCAGCCACTTACCCATGGATCACAAAAGGGTGTTATAAAGGATCTGAGTAGTGAAAGGACATGAAACCATCAGTGCTGGTTTGCTGCATGTACACCTGGAACCCGGCACTGGCCAACTTTATGTTCAAGAACCTGGACACAATTTATTTTCTTGGTAATTCAGGTGATTATATTTTTTTAGTTCTCTGGTTCTTTCTGCCAGGTTCCAGGTTCTCAACACGTTGCTGTGATTATTTTCTGGGGTGCTTTTCACCTCACTCTTTCCTAATTTCAGTCTCACTGAGATCAGGAAGGGATAGCATCCTTTAAAATAAAATAAAAAAAAAAATCATGGTTTTCTGCCATCTCAAAATTGCCATTCAGAACTTTTATGTAACTGCTTTTAACTCAAAAGGCACCAACGTTTTTATGAAGTGCTCTTACAAAACTTCTTCTAAGGCCAAAAGAGATACTCAAGGCAAGCTGTGCATTTTGCAAACTGCAAAACCCACGACAGATGGATTTCAGATTCGTGTTTCCAACTAAAACATTGAAGCTGCGCTTACTGCGCACGCTTTTCAGTGACCTGCTAACGCATCAAAACCTGCAACGAATCCAGCGAAGCAAACCACACTTAAACCCATTTCTGCTGTGAGAAGGAAGAGGAGGTAAATAACACAGCTGGTAGAAAGTAAATCGGGCTTTTTCAAGTGAGGGCTGGTTTAGCATCACGGTAACGATGACAGACGCAGGATAAACGCTTAAGCGCTGCACAGACAATGCCAGTTTTCCCATCCCTGCAGCCAAGGCTGATCCATTTCCCATTGCAAGCTGGGACCAGCGACTGGCCCAAGATCTTGCTTCTCATGCCTTAGAAACAAGGCTTTTGTCCCACTGCTCAATCTTACCAACTGAACCATCACCGCCATCGCATGAGCCTCGTCACCACTTTGGTATCAACACAAGTGGTCTTCCCTTCACCAGTTACTGCTCCAGCAGCCCCTTGTGCGCTGCCATCAAAGAACCAGATGGTGTCCCAGGATGGGGCAACAGGAGTGGAAAGACCAGCACCAGCACCCCAGCCCAGGGCAGGGCAGCCACTCCATGCCCACCTGGCAGGCACCCCAGGCCCCTGCTCAGCTGCCCCTCTCCCCTTCCTCCTCCTCCCCCTCTCCCCTTCCTCCTCCTCTCCAGCACTTACTCACTGTGACAGCCACCGCTGGGCTTCACCAGAACCCCAGGGATGGGGCACACGCCTCCCGGTGCCCTCCTGGTTGCCCCCGGCGATTGGAGGTGTGGGAAACCCGCAGCTTCGTTGCCCTTTGAACACCCCAAACGGGGCAGCAGCCAGCCCGCTGCAGCTGGGCTGCTATAAGCGGCTTATCCCCCGCGATTAGCAACGCCGCCCGGCCCCGGGGCTGCAGATGGCCACAGGAAAGCCGCTCTGTGCCCCACGGCTAATTAACGCTGCTCTGTGCCCCACAGCTAATTAAAGCCACGGCTGGAGGGCAGCCCGGATGAGGTGGGGTCCGGCAGGCTCACGCTGAGGGACACCCCACTCCAGGGTGGGCTGTGGTTAATCTGAGAGCCGTCAGCTCAGCACTGAAAAAGAAACCAAACCAACCAACCAAAGCACATTGGGACCCAAGGAATGAGAAACAAAAACCAAACCCAAAGCACAAAACATGCCCTGAGCAGAGAATCGCCCCTGCGGCACGGCTGGGCGAGGAGCCCCGCGGTGAAGCCAGGCTGGTGGATCAGCCAGGCTCTGCTCCAGCACCACCAGCTCCATGAATCCCCAACAAAGGGCCAGCTAAACCAGGTACCGATCTGAGAGTGAGTTGCTGCTTATTGTAAGTACTGCCCTCCTCCTCCTCCAGTGCCAGGAGAGGGGTTTTATCACCAGCTTCCTGATTTACTGCCCAAAGTAGGTATCCCAGAGGCACAGAACGCCTGGTGTAACTCCTGCTGTGCTCTGCTCCCCAGATGTGCTGGATTCTCCACAGAAAGGCACACAGCCGGTCAGCGAGACGGGTTTCAAGAGATTTTGCGGCATCCTTCGTGACAGACGACAGCTTAGAAGGCCTCAGTAGATGCAACTCTCTGTGTAAGCCCTCAAAAAGCACTGCACTTAAAACAGTTAAGAGCAGCAGCTCTTGCCAAGAGAAACACAGAATAACAGATGTAAACTTGGAAAGTGAACCGGCTTCAGAAGAATCATAGAATGTTTGGGGTTGGAAGGGACCTAGGAAGATCATCCAGTCCAACCCCTCTGACAGAGCAGGGTCACCTAGAGCAGGTCACACAGGAATGTGCCCAGGCAGGTCACACAGGAACGTGCCCAGGCAGGTTTTGAACATCTCCAGAGCAGGAGACTCCACAACCCCCCTGGGTGGCCTGTTCCAGGCTGTCACCCTCACTGTGAAAAAGTTTTTCCTTATGTTTACCCTAAACCTCTTGTGTTCCAACTTACTCCCATTGCCTCTTGACCTAACAGTGGATGAGATTGAGAAGTCTGGCTCCATCCTCCTTACACTCACCCTTGACATATTTATAGACATTAATGAGGTCCCCCCTCAGTCTCCTCTGGGCTAAAGGGGCCCAGCTTTCAGCCTCTCCTCATAAGGGAGATGCTCCACTCCCTTAATAACCATGGTGGCCCTGCGCTGGACTCTCTCCAGTAGCTCTGTCCTTCCTGAACTGGGGTGCCCAGAACTGGACACAGTATTCTAGGTGGGGCCTCACCAGTGCAGAGTAGAGGGGCAGGAGAACCTCCCTCGACCTGCTGGCCACACTCTTCTAAACACATCCCAGGATGCCATTGGCCTTCTTGGCCATGAGGGCCCATTGGTCTTCCTAGCACAACAATTTTTATTCTGCTCATTCTGCCAAAGCTGACTTTTTCTTCTGAAAAAGAATCCTATTCACCTTTTTTTTTTTTTTTTTTAAGGATTTTACCTGAAAGCCACAGCAGGGCTGATTTATTACACATAAGATAAGTCTGTCACACCCCATGGAGCTCACCACTGCAGTGCAAATAAACCCATCTTTTCCCTTTCCTCAACCATTTTACTAGCCCACCTTCCCACCCACATATTTATATAAGCAGCAGCCTCTACTCATCTGACTAAGCTTAGACTAAAAGCCATCGAAGCCCAGCAAGACCTTCCCCTGTATCAACTCTCCCAGACTGCTCGGTTACAGTCCCAAACCCTCAGGAATATCTGCATTTTTCAAATGAGACATAGGTGACCAGGGTAACTTTTTCTAACACAGAAAAAACTGTGTTCATTTTATAGTTTTCTTAGAAAAAAAAAAAGTAACATTTCAAATTCTGTTAAGATAGGCAGCTGAAGGCAAAAGGACATTTCAAGGCACGGAATATTTATAACCTATATCCAACAGCCATTTTAAGAATCCTGACAGACATTGAACTTGCATAAAAACATCAGTGAATAAAACTCAAGACTAGATACTGGGAGCACAAGCAGCTCCCTGGCCCAGTAAGAGCATTTCATACCAACCCCAGCTTTGTGCAAAACACCCCAGCTAGCAGAGGGAGTTATGGTCACAAGTCTTAGTTAAATAACAGCATCAGAAAGAGAACTCCCAGATGTTTCCTGGAAATGTATCTGCATAAAAGCAGGTTAAACTGTATTGTTTAAGGACAGTCCTTATGGACTTTCAGAGATCACTTGTTCAGGAGTATTTTGAGTGGTTCCCTTACAACTGAGAGGATGCACAATACTAGACTTGGAAGGCTGCAGAAGATGAATCCACTCACACATACGGGGAGCGTGGAGAGGAGAGTACTGGGATCAGAGTCACAGTGCTTAACAGGACATCTCCAAGATCTACTGGACTTACTGCAGAAACTCATCTGCCTAACCTTCAGGGATGCAAAAGAAATGGAAAAAAAAAAAGTCAGGTCCTCTCCTGTCTGCTCAGCAGCAGGTCTTGCTCTGCTGGGACAGACATGGGAAGAGTGGAAGGCCAGACTGGGTGAGGGAAGCGTCCGTTCGCTGCTCAGTGGGGGCCTCAGTACGGCTGCTGGGAGGTCTTGCTCGAGTCAGGCCACTGTGGAGAGGCATCCTGCTGATCGATCGGCTCATAGGTGCTGCGATCCCGGCCTGCACGGGCGACACCTGAGTGGAGAGGGAAGAGAACAGGCTTGGGAAAACAAAAACCACCAAACCAACCAACAACAAGCCACAAGAACTGAATCCTCTAAAAGAAACCAACAGCTCAGGAGCACGCCACATTAGCTGCTCCCCAGCACCTCCCTTCTGTGATCCTCACTACACGAGCAGGAGACCAGAAAACTCATCCTTCCAACAAAGGCCAAATAACTGAGATGCATTTGAACATTCCTCTTCATCCCCCGAGAGCTGCTCACTTAGTAGCCACATGGCTGTGGGAAAGCAAGACCCACAGTACTACACAGCAGCGTAACAGGCTCCTGTAATGGCATATTTCAGCAAGATTAAGTTTACGAAATCTAGTGGAAAAATGACCAGACAAAACCAGAAGCAGCAGGAACCAGGGCTGGCTGACAGCCTAGATTTAAGAGCACGATTCATCCATGCACTGCTCTTCCCAACAACGCAGCTACGCCTCAAGCGTGCCACACAATCCCACTAAACTTGAGGCCAGCAGCGCTCCCAACTGCACTATGAACAATCTCCCTGGGGTACAAGACTGGTGAAAAACAAACAAACAAGCCAACCCACATTACTCTCCCGGGGATGAGCAGGGAACGATGAAAGATGGACAGAGAATGCACATGGACAGTTCTTTACCTGCAGGCCAGGAAGCAATGTGGATCAAAGGTGGGTACCAAACCGTACGAGAGGTTTGTTCTATGCAGCAGGGATGCTGCTGAGCAACCAAAAGGGATTTTGCATGGAAAGAGAGTGAGATGGAGAAGACCAGGAAAAATGCAACACTGTTAGGTTTAAAAGGAAAATGCAAGAGGAAATCTCATCAACCAGGTTCAGCAAAACACCAGCACAGTTTGTACTGGAAGTCTTGGGAGAAAAGACAGTTCAGGAGAGGACGTGAAACTGCAAAGTGACTGAATTGAAACCTGGGCCTGAGAGGAGACTCTCAGCCAGTCTCACGCCTGTGTTGGGATAGTGTGGTTGAGCAGGAGTGCTCCCAAATTCCAAGCAAAGGGATGAACTCCTCAGCATCACCTACACTTTCCCTGGGATACAAATGTCAAATACCAGTCAGAAGCACAGCAAGCAGCTCATCATAGCTGGCACAAGCATGGCCCAACAGCAAAGCACTGCAGCTTACTCCCAGGCCTTCTGACCGTGTTAAGACAGATCTGTCATCTGCACAAGCAGCTCATGGAGAAGACACCCACATTCCACACACAGAGAGCTGCAAAAAGCACACAGTGCCCCAAACCATGGTTTCCTTCCACAGCCTCTCCTCAGGTGCCCACCTCTGTTGCCAGGAAGCATTATCATCTTTGTAGCACCAAAACAGCACAAGCGACAGCTCTTGGACAGGGTAATGCAGTTACACCACCCTCTGTCCTGCACAGCTTTCTTGGGAAGACAAAAAGGCAACTGTGCAGGACTGCTGGTTTTGCCAGGGTGAACTACACAGCAAACAATCCCTTCCAGCCACCCCGGCATGAACCAGCAGCAGGCATGCTTGCTAAAGGAGCTGACTGAGACCCAGAACATCCAGCCACAGCCTCTTCTCTTTGCCAAGGCTGTCACATTCTCATTAGCAAGCACAACCCCGAGAAGAACGAGCGCCTCCAAGCACAGTCCCAGAGGTAAACACCAATCCCATTTTCCAGGGGAGGAAATATAGGCCCAAAGCAATCAAGGCAGCTAAGGATATGTGAGGCCCAGAGAAAACACAGAGTCAGAAAGCCAGCTTCTTTCCCTCTCGTGTAATCCAGCTAGAGGAGATGCTGCCTCTACTTTCCCCCAGAAGGAAAAGGGATGGCAAAGAGAGGAGGACACCCAAAGGCGTCCAATGAGCACACACAAATGCAGGAGGAGGAACAGAGGAAAAGCCTCTTGGTTATATTAAGAGAGACAGCAGTGGTATCAATACCATTGTAGGCAAAATGGCTGTCAGACAACGACTCCAGGTCTGCAAGGGAAGAGAGGAAGAATGTCAATGTAAAGCCTGAGACACACCAGGGCCACAAAATGGGAGAAGAGGCATGGGTAAGAGATAGAGAGAGCACCTCCCTCCCTGGAAAGGGGGGCAGAATCCAGCTGCACATCGCTCAGGCTGAAGGGTACAAAGGGTCCAAAGTGCAAAACCCCAGAGGAGGTGACGCTGACGGGGAGGCAGAGGAGGCACCCTACCTATGTTCAAGGTGTACTCTCCACCACGCTCCCGATACATTCGATACACCAAATAGCAGGACATGGGTTTCAGGAGGAGGCTGAAGATGGCCATGCCTAGACTGAAGCGTTTCAAGTCACCGAGATGGTTGTTTGCAGGGTAGAAGACGGAGATGTGAATGATGTCAGTGAGGACTGTGAGCAGCAGGCCAGTCAGGAACTGGAAACAAAGAGAAAAATGGGAGGTGAACTGAAGAGGGGATTAACAGCAACAGTCAGAGACAGCGTCCGTTTGCTGCGATCTGCGTGTTTACACAATCCTGACTTTGCCTCTGTATCACACATTGCTAGCCCCTGACACTGCCCCAGGTAGACAGAGATTTCTAAATGAATGATCTTGTGTTTCATGCATTTTCTTCATATCTGTCAGGCACCTTCTCATGGTGTACCCTGGGACTGGTTATTTTTGCTTGCCCAGCCCTTTAATGTTCAGAGAAGGGGTTTATAAAGCCCCTCCAACTCAAGCATATTAAATGCTTTGAGTCCTCCTCTGACATTACACAGAAGCAGGTAAGTCAAAAGTACAAATCAAATATACCTCACCTCTGAGAGGCAAAACAAGCAATAGTGACTGCTTCTCATCATGGTTTACAGTGCTTATAGATTTAGATGGTCTCTTCAAAGACTCCAAACCAACCCAAACGGAATTTGACTCGTTCACTGCTGTACTGGGAGCAGCTGAAAGTCATCATGGACTCAAAGCAGTTGTCTCTGCCCTCCACCCTCCCCCTGAGCAGCCTGGTGAAGGCATATACCCTCACACTCACCATCATGATGGCATCAAGGGAATCTCTCTGCACAATGGCCCAGATCCCCACTGCGAGAACACTGAAATTCCCCCAGGCATAGGAGGCTGGAAATGTGTGATTCATGCATCCCCTGCCAAACAGGACAAAAAAAACCCAAACAGCTCACAATAAGCCTGTAACAGTTTGCTTGCATTCATCCCTGTTCCCACACAAACACCCCAGTCATGGATTTGGGATCTTCTTGCCCACAGACAGGCACAAACAGGGGGTGCCAATTCCCTGGGAACATCCCGTTCCTGGTTTGGAGGAATACCCTCTTCTCACCCAGGCCAGTTACCAACACTCACCACACTGTGAGCAGCCAGTGTACCAAAATGATGGCCTATGAAAAAAAAAAACAGAGAAAGACAAGTCAGCAAGGTGGGAGAACTCTGGGAGGATCGATGTGAGATGACACTGCCTTGTTTCTGAGAGATGGGTGGAAGAGCGCCCCGATCCCACGAACCAGTGTAGCAACTGGGACAGCAAAGACACAAACCCATTTTTCTCTGCTTCTCTTGCAGAGTATTTCCTGTGGTGCTACACTGCAGCCATTCATTATTGTTGACATCTCTGTCAACAGTTGATTCAGGGCCCACTTAGTCTTCTCTAAATGGGTTATTGATTTTGGAACTCCAGAAGTTTGTCCAGAAAGCCAGGCAGTCTGATTCACACTATGCCAGTGTGGTTTACACATGACCAATCTAACATCCCATCCCCAAGAAGTCCATGGATAGTCATGCCTGCAGCTGCCAGCAATTTCACAGAATCGGGGGATCATTAAGGTTGGAAAAGACCTCCAAGATCACTCCAGTCCTCAGTAAATCCTCCTTTTTACCTCCTTCCAGTCTGTTCAGCGCAGTGGTTCAACCTCACTGCAATATTAACAAACCTGAAGGCATCTTCCAGGAACCTGAGAACCTGATCCCATTCTTTTCACTCCTGGTAAACACACCAGGGCCCAAATGCTGGCAATGCCCTAAGCAGCACTTAGATAATGCTGTCACGGATTCTGTGCTTTGTGAATGTCCTTAATGATCCTGATCCTCGCGCTCAAGGGAACAAATCAGAGCAGCAGCATCTTACTGTAACGAGTGACACAAGGATTCTCTTCACCAGCACTTGACATTTCTGTAACCAAGGAGACATACTCTACATGTTTATTAAGGCAGCGAATGGGAACAAAAATACCCCACTTCAGGCTTTTTCTCTACCTATAACCACGTGCTCAAAGGCTTTTGAGCCTGCTGGCCAATCTCAGCAAAAGATCACTCGTTCACTGCCTAAACATTTGAGAAAAGAATATGGAAGCCAGGCTCCGTTAGCAGCCTCATAAAAGAAATGCTGAAGCCTGGAGATATCACAGGATCTGTGGGTAACAGACACTCTTCCATTTTTTCTAGCTGTCAGAACAGCTCCAATTGTCATTTAGAATGCCTCAGTGTAAAAAACAAACAAAAAACCAACAGTACCCACTACCTAATCCTCTCTGAAGCACCCACCTATATTCCAACAAACAAAACTGAAGAGAACTGAGAAATGATTAAGTAGCAACAGGCTAAATTACTCAGTTGACACAGAAAAGCTGGATGCAGATAGGAGCATGAAGATACACACACAAAAAAAATCAGCATCTACTGACATCCTGCTACATTCATCAGCTTAAAACATCTATCTGTGCTCTAACTTAAAACTTAAAGAGAGTTAATAACCTCTTATTGCAATAAGGAAGCTGTGACACGAGGGAGAGAGCAACAGGAGCAACAACACATCCGCCGTGGCTCGAGCTGCTCTGCCAAGCGCCGCGACCTCAACAGCCGACAAGAAGCCAGAGCTCTCGCCTCACCGCGGGGCCAGACCACGTCTGCTGAGCATTCAACCCCAAGGAGCCTCCACTCGGTCGTAACTTTAATCCCTGCTTTAAACAGATTTTTATTACCGATTTTTTTTCTTTTCCTTTTTTTCTTTTTAATTGTTCATGAAAGCCTACAAAATGCTTTGCCACCCCTGAAAACTTTCTCTTCTCCAAAACTGTACCACGGAGACCGGGCAGAAACTGCTAATCGGTGACATACAAGATGTTCGTGGATAAGAATGGAGATGTGCAAATAGCATTTACTCAAGAGACTAGAGCAACATCAGGGAAATTCTTAATTAGGTAGTGTTTAATTGCATGTTACATACCCGCAAGACCCCTCAAGGCTCACCAGTTAACATAATTAGGCAAGGTGGCTTTTTTTTTTTAAAGCTGTCTAGATCGTTATTGCAGTTATTAAATTATGAAGAATGCTTAGTCCTCAGCATAAAGGCAGGGAAACTAGGGCTGATAGTACAAGGGACTGCTAAAATAAACCCAAGGCATTCCCTTCCTGGTTATTAGTCCAATTTACCTGACAGTTCTTCAGGGCACTGTGGAATTAGCTGGTGGTCTTGGTCTTCTTTAACATAGAAAATGTAGCATTAATGAAAAACACCCTTTAAAGCTACAGCCACTGTGCAAGATTAGATAATTTGCAGGCAGTTTCCTGATGAGACAGCAGAATAATTTTATTTTTTCCCATCTGTTCACAGATGCCTCTACCTAAGAGAGGAATACATCTTTTCTCTTGAGAAAATAATTCCCAAGACTTGAACTAGTGCAGAGAGCAGAATATAAGAAAGGTGTGACCTCTGTCCACATCCCTTCTGGGTAGAAGGATGACCACGTGATGAAAAGCATCCTTTTGGAAATTGAGGAGAGCTAAGGGGAATTCCTAACTCCTCCACAAAGCCCAGCATGTGATGGAACTAAACGAGCCTGGGTCTTGTTAGATGGGAATCTTTTTGGAACAGGAGCTCACTCCTTTAAGCATGCTTCAGCACAAAGCCTAGCACAGGATTGAATTTTAACTAAGTTAAAAATTACATGGTTCCAAATGACCATTTTTCTTCTGGTAGGATCTAATGGGTTTTATTTTCTTTTTTTTTTTTATAATTGAGAGTGAGCTCATCTACTCTGTCAGTGACATATTCACCTGAGGAGGTAGCAACCAAAATACAGAGCCAAGTGGCCACCTGTCAGGATGCTCCTTGTTACTGTAAGAGTGATAATAATCATAGAATAGGAGTGATAATTGATATAAAAAGTAATATAGGAGTGATAATAATGAGAGAAGTGAGGTAGTGGAACAGGCCATCCAACAGGGTTGTCATGGTTCTATCCTTAGAGATTTTAAGTCAGCTGAATTTCACGTGGAGCTATTTAACCTAACTTGGAAATGAGCTTTGCTCTGAGCAGGAGGCTGGACTAGATGACATACAGAGGATTCTTACCTTATTCAACAGTTCTGTGACCTAACATTTCAAAATGCCCAAGCACAAACCATATGTTTCCAGGCATGTGGACTATAGGGTGGTGTCCAAGCTCAATCCAACTCAAACTCTGTATTTGAAGACTATTAGAGCTGGTCCAGTAGATGCTGTTTCATGAGCATGTTCCTCACCCACTCCAGCGCAAAGCCTGCCACATTAATTTTATAGCTCTGCAAGTACCTTAAAGAGAGAGCTCAGGGCTAAGGCATTGCTGTGACATGGCACAAACACAGTTCAGTCACGCAGCTTTCCTGGAACTACTTCTATCATGAGGCTCATCTTTTTAATCTCACAGAAACTGTAAGCAGATCATGCCAATGAATAGCAGTAGTGTGTGTTATTTCCAGTCCCTTTCTGAATAACAAACTCTCATCTGTGTGCTACGTTTCAGGGGAGCTGGCCAGTTCTACCTCAGGAACAGCAGAGACGCAGGTACAATGATTAACTCCAATCCCCAGCTCTTCAGCCCCAGAGCAGTACTGGCAGACCTGACGACAAAGAATTTCTTAATGCTGAAAGCAGTTTGCTCAGGACAAGCTCACTCTCACCTAATAAGAGATTTGGGAATGGTTGTCTGAAACCAAAGAAAGGCAGTATTTTAGCTGCATTGTTGTGGTGAGTCATTCATTCGAGAAGTCTCTTGCTTTTCAGCTCCCCTATCTCCATCTCCCATGTATTGCAAGTTGGCAAACTTTTAATTAAACGTCTTTATGTCTCACTGATGTTTTAGCATGGGGGGGAATAAAAAAATTCAAACCAAGTTGCAAAACAAAGCAGCAGGCAAGATCTTTTAATCTTACTAGCACCCTGGGAATCACACAATAGTCCAAACTTGTCAGAGCAAAGCATCAGCTCATTTCCAGAAAGTAACATGCCAGGCCTTGAAAAACCCATTTGCTTACTTGCCTCTAACAAGGAAAGTTACCTTTCTTGATGAACTGGTAAGAAGAAGAAACATCATTATAGGAAAGCCAAGCTTTTATTTAGAGCAGCCACGTGAAAACCTCCTGCACAAAGCTGAATTCCTAATGGTAGCCGCGAGAATACTGTCCTCCCACCCAACCTGTGGCCAGCCTGCTCCAAGGCCACCGCTCACAGCTCTAGGAACCAACAGCAGAAAAAAACCTGAGGTGATCAGTGATGCTTTCATGCTCCAGATAATGTTTTAACCAAACAAAGAACCTGAAACTTGCCCTACCGAAACCAGATGCACAAAGTAGGGAAGATGGGAAAAGGCACACACACCTGGAAATCGCAGGGGAAAAAGGAAAATTTCATCTATCAGGAAAGGTTTCAATATCAAACACCAACACCAAAAGCAAAAAGTGATTTTTAGCATCTTCCAACTTCTGTGCAAGGATGTGCTCCTTTCCAAAATCAAAAGCATAACATAACTGTGACCAGTCCCTTATTCCCATTTCTCTGGTTACCAGATATTCACCGAAACTGTCAAATTGCCCCCAGCTGAAGCCGCCCTGCTACAGAGAAGCCATTTCAATCACCTACTAGATAACAGCGCCAAAGTGGGATCACCTTCCTAAGGTATTTTGCCTGACGAGCACAAACTTTGCCTCCTCAGGATCTTGTTTATCCTGGATTAGCTCTGGTCAGCTGAGCTGGAAACCCCCCCAGACACAAGTTAATAAACTGCTGCGCCCAGCCAGTCCTCGCCCGCTTCGGCAACAGCCCCGAAGGAAAAACAGAACCTCGGCGTCACCGCCTGACCAACTTAACGACCAAAAAACTTTTGCAACGTTCGCCCGTGTGACGAAAAACAAAGAAACATAAAGTTTAGAAACCCCAGTTTCAGCTCCTTGGGGGCCTTCGCATCCCCTGGCCGGGCCCTGGGCCAGGGCGCAAGGCCGGAGAGCAGCGAGGGGAGGGCGCAGCCCGGGCTGGGCCCCAGGCCCAGCACCCGCTCCCCGACAGCGGCGCCGCCACCCCCCGCTTCCCCCCCGGCGGAACCCCTCTCGAACCGGGCGGCCACGGAGAGGCCGCTCCCCGCCGGGGAAGCCAGGGAGAGGCTCGGCCCCGCGGCCCCTACCTGCAGGTTGACGGCCGGCAGCTCCATGGCCGCGGCCCGCCCGCCCCGTCACTACTCCCGGCCGCGGGGCCGCCTCATGAGGGGCCGGGCCGGGCCGGACCGGGCCCCGTCGCAGCTGCCGCGGGCTGGCCCCGGGCCGCCCAGGGGAGGGCGGCGGGGCGGGAGGAGCCGGGACACCGCCCACGCCGGGCCCAGCCCCGCGGCAGCCGCGGGGGGTCAGGAAGAGGGTGGAGGCCCCGGTCCAGCACTGTGCCCGCTGGAGAGGTGGGAGCTCATCATGTCAACACGGGCAAGTGCGGGGTCCTGCCCTGGGGAGGAACAACCCTCTGCTGGGAAGCAGCTACACAGAGAAGAAGCTGAGAGTGCTGCGGGACAAATTGCGCCTGAGCCAGCAACGGGTCCTTGTGGCCAAGAAGGCCAATGGTCTCCTGGGGGGCACACAGAAGAGTGTGACCAGCAGGTCGAGGGAGGTTCTCCTGCCCCTCTACTCTGCCCTCGTGAGGCCACATCCTGAGTACTGGGTCCAGCTCTGGGCTCCCCAGTTCAAGAGAGACAGGGAACTACTGGAGAGAGTTCAGCAGAGGCTGGGAAGCTGCTGAGGGGCTGGAGCATCTCTGTGCCAGGCCAGGCTGAGAGCCCTGGGGCTGTTGAGTTGCTCTGGGTGACCCTGCTTTAGCAGGTGGTCTGGACTCGGTGAGGAGGTCCCTTCCAACCCCGCCATTCTGTGATTCTGTGATCAGTTGGTGCACAGTTGTTCCAAGTGTGCCTTCATCGACTGGGTGGCAAGTGGTGGTTTCTCCTCAACGGCTGTACAGGCGGCGGGGAGACAGTCTGGGTACTCTCACTGCCTGATGAGTGTTACACAGCACCTCCTTCCAAACGGAAAGCCACCATGAAGTTAAAAGTGTGCCTTTATAAGTTTGTTAAGTCCAGACACCTGGCCAACTGGTTCTTCTGCGGCTTACATGCTGGATGTGTCACATCAGGACTGTGACAAGAAGGTGAGAAAGTGAGTGACTCTTGATAAACACCAATAAATAGCAATTGCAAGGTGCTAGCTGTGCTCAGCTGTGTCACACAGTAACCCACTCAAGTTCAGGTCAGTCTTTGGGCTTGAGCACTGGAGAGTCCATCCATGCAGCTCCAATTGCTGGCAGGTACTTAGCTGCTTCCTTCAGCCCTAGATTTTCTCCTAGAACGAGATGACTGAACTCTTTGCCTACAAGTCTGGTACAAATCATGAGTTCTTCATTTCTCATTCTGCAAGAAAGCTTCTCCCATTTTAGAGCAAGGGAAGTGATCAACCCAACAGTACAGCCCTAACTTACCCTTTCTTCTCCCGTTCCTAACATCAGCGTTCTCCCCAAGTACAGCAAGTGAACTAACAGAACCGAGAAATCAGGGTGACCCCTCTGAAACCCTCCCTTCCTTGCCCAGTGCGTGCTTTCCATGTCTGCAGGGTAAGACTGCAAGGTTTTACTGGGTCAGTTGCTTTCTTGTCATTATTTATTCTTACGGAAAAGCCGAGGGCTCTAAGGAATGAGCAAGGAGTCAAAAGTTCATTGCAGAAGCTGAATGTGGCAATGTATGAGTCATCCCTCGATCTCATTTCCAGCTCAAGCAGTGCAGGGCAAGGTTATGCATGAGAATCATGCAGCACTGAACCTACTCTCAGACATTCTAAACAAGCCACAAATGCAGCCCTCTCTTGCCTGTCCTTCACTCCACCCTGAGTGCTATCGACTGCTAATGTGCAGCACGCTCAAAGATCTCCCAAGGCAAAGTATTAAATGCTAAAGTGAAACAACCAAGAAAATACTAGCTGGCAGAACAAAACTGACTGGCTGCACGGCTCGGAAGAGCAGTGAGAAAAACAAACAAAAGGCTGTGAAAGTGTCCCCCCCCAGGAAGCTCTGAATGTGCTACCTTACCAGATAAGAGGTTGAAATATAACTTAATCTGGTGCCACATGACACATCAGCTGTGACTTCATTTCCATTTCTGTGTCTTGCAGGGAAGCCCGGCCTCTACTTACAGAAGTAGTGGTATCAGATGGGATCAGTGCTAGTGGTCCCAGTAATGTTAAGGGCTGGATTTTACCCTAGATGATAAACACACGATGTGACACCTGGGGTGGGGAGATAAAGAGACCTGGAATAGCTGCGGTGCTGGCTCAGTGTCTGGGTGCAAAGCGTGGTAGGGATGCTTTTCCACCAGGAGAGGTGTTGATCAGAGAACTGTTTGGTATAAAGACAAATTCCACTGTCCCCTTTTAAGCATAAGCAGTTTGGATACAGCAGTATGTGAGCTCCTTCCAGCAGTCCCACTGGGTCTGGGATAGAGTCTCATTATCATTTATGCAGCACGAGTCATAATTTGGATTGATGTGACTGCTGCTGTTTAATGCAAAGCATTCATTTCCCCTCGTACAATAAAAGCGCTTTATTTCATTTTGTTCATCAGTGTATCGTGCAATTAATTCAGCCCTGCTTATTATAGCCTGGCCTTGCATATTGTGGACTCAAGGGACTTCGAAATGTCTTAATGATCTCATGGATATGAAAACAATGAGAGCTCTGATAGACATTATGCATTTGCACGTCTCTCGCACCTATCAGATCTGGGGGGGGGCTGGCTGGTTTTTATCTCTGCTTTGCTTTGCTCGTACCTTGTAAATTGCCTCTGTGTGTAACCTGCTGTCTCTGTTCCCTTCCCTAGGCTTGATAACTCAAAGCAACATAAACATGGTGAGAAAGATAAGCGGCCAGTTAAAGAGGACCTGCGGGGAGAAGCAGACAACCCAGGAGACTAGAAACAGGATATGGAGATTTTCTTGACTAGAAGACAGCTCCAGGTGAGTTCAGCTCACTGCAACTAATATCTGGAAATTAGCTGCTTTATGTCAAATATATTGGTGGTATCTCTTGTGCAGGCTGAGTAAAAACCGAATACACTGCTGGCTCCCTTCCTGACAGCACAAAAGTGAGGCTAATCAGGCAGAAACGCTCTCCTTTGTGTTTGCAGGACACTGTACCCTTGGTGGGTAAGGTGATAGCAATTCCATGAGGAATTAGAGGAGCTAATACAATTGCCCCTGCCATCCTTATCTAGCCTGTGGGGGTGGAGACGAGCTCACCCCTCGCAGTTCTGCCCTTCTCATCCCCCACTCGGGCTCTAGTCTGAAGGTAACTGCAGCTGACACCGGTGTCTTTGAATTGTGCCCCTGGCTGTGGAGCTGAGAGCGATGAAGGCATCGGCTCGGCACAAATGCATATATTATCCATAGAGCCTTCCTGATTAAGCAGCGAGGAAGGGCATATAGAAGCTGTCCCAGCTCTACAAACTCCCTTTGAAATCCCCATGGGAAATCAGCAACCAGAAACATTATTTGGATTGGAGGGGAAACTGAAGGCACTTTGTAATGCTGGTGGGGTGACTCCTCCTGCAACTCCGCTGCAAAACAGTCTGTGGTGAGATGATCTGGGGAGCAGAGAAGGTTACACTAATGTGGTATCTCGACAAGCACACTTGAAAGTCTTTTCCAATCTCGGCAAGGAAGAGCTGCTCATCTGATTTTCTAAAATCCAACTAAAGCCTTTGAGCTATAACTGGGGTGCTACTCCTCAGGGTTTGGTGGCACGCTAGAAAATGAACTGACGTACCAGAAAATGGGTTTATGGGGTACATAGGATCACTCAGAACATTCTGAGAAAACAACAGCCCTCCTTTTCTTTCTGATGAAAGAATATGAAAGCAATGCTTTTTCCAGGCTTTCTGTAGCAGAGACTGACTGGCATGGACTCGAACAATTTGGGATAGCATGGGTTTGAAATTGAAGCACTTTCACAGCACACTGGATTGACAACAGGGTAATTACTGGGGGGGGAGGGAGGAGAGAGGGTTTCAATAAAACACCCCCAAGTGAAAATGAATGCAGGCTATTACAGACCTGAGACAGAATGATTCCCAAGTGTTTTAATTTGTGCTTCCACTCCTCGTCTCTTGTGCAGTCATCGTTTTGGCAATTGCCAGCAACATCCCCAAGATTCAACAGCGTTTGCAGAGCAGGCAGCTGCTGAGATGATTATGTCAAATCAGCACGCTGTCCTGTCTTTTCCATGTCTAATGATTCTCACCCTCGGAGAAGTGGTTTAAATTGATGCATACCCCTTGGACTCATTGTGAGGCTGCTAAAAGCAGTAGCTGTAGATCAGGAGTTTGGGTGGGCCTCTGTCACTCACCTTCCTTGCGTACATGCCGTGCAATTAGCTTTAAAAATGATTCCACAGAGCCTGCTACAGCTGGTTTGGGCCCAATCCAAAGTCCTTTCAGGACAATAGAAAATCTTGTAAGAGCTCTGGCTTGAGCTCTATGGGGGCAGTAGAAAAGCTGAGCTTGTGTGAATTCTTAGTTGGAGTTTCTCAAACGATCAGTTGAGAAGAACATATAAATCAAGACTTGCTTGACATTTGTCTCCCTCTTCAGACCTAATGCCCCCAAAGGCAGAACTGTTGCTGACAGCACTGCGACTGGGAGATACTGGGAAGGAAGGGGAAAGTTGCTAAATGGAACCCAGATATACTAGTGCTCTGCAGCTGCTGTCACACCCTTGAGACAGCACAGAGCGGCACTGAAAAGCTTTGCTACACTTAGAAGTGGGTTGGACTTGTTGTACAAATGTTGCCTCGAGGTTTTATATCACAGGCTGGTCTTGCCTTCTGCAGCTTGGCACGTTATTTACTCAACAGCTTTCCCTGGCACCACAATTGTGAAGTCAGTAGTTGATCTGGCAGATACATAAATCAGGTTCTCTGGTTCTTTTCACACTGCTGTGGCCGTGCAGTGTGTGCCTGTGCTGCAGCCCACCCTTTCTGCTTCACCTCTGCACCATCACAGTTTGATTCAGAGAGAATGAGTCTTGGTCATGGGCTGTCTTTCTGGGACTCCAATGATCAATCCAGTAATACTATGACTTGATTTATAATAATAAACTCCATTCTCACTGACCTTACACATTTAACTAATCCCACCAATTAAGAGTAATCTGCTCTTTATATTCAGAGTTATCAGCAGACCAAAAGATGAAAAAGCAAGAGCTAAAGAAGCAAGTCTCTTTTGGGAGTCTGAAAGCTCTGGCTTAAAATTCAGATTTGCTGTTTAAACCCTCTTGTATTTCACATGATTTGCACGACAGTCTTGCCCAGGGTTTGAAAGCTCTACAACTGACTGTGATCAATTAAGGCTTTTTTTCCCCCCCTTTATCCTTCTACTGACAATAGCACTGGCAGCACCACCCACTATTCTGCATCTGGGCTGAGGGAGGGGCTGCATTTCTCTCTCGGGGTTAAACTGTATCCTCACTCCATGGCATAGAGCTGAAGCCAGACCACCTTCCTGTACTCCTGCCTTTTGGATGAAAGGTGTAACATTGTCAGCACAAAGCTGAAGAGCTACATCTAACCAAGTGGTAGGTTTTGCCTAGATGCTCCTTTACAAATTCCTCCTTTAGTGTCCCTCCTACCAGTGCAGGTGGGTCAGAACTAATACCAGCTTCATAGCACACCTCTGTGGTCATGACTGGGCACTCATCATACTATTAGAGGTGCAAATTATTACACTAGCAGCCTTTGAATGAACACACAATGCAGAGTGACACTGCCACAGAAACGGGAGTGCAAAATGGAGATGTGATCACCTCAGGAGAAGACAGCAGGGCTTAGGGAAACAGCATAAGGAGAACTCTGACCACTGCAGCAGGGTTAATATTTCTATTCCTCCAAAAAGTGCCATACATCTCCAGGTTCTTGAATATAAAAAGCTTCAGAGGTGTCTCCAACCAGAAGCCAGGGTATCAGGAATAGAAAAGAACAGCTTTAGCAACTAACACTACTCCTGTTTAACACAGGTTGCCCTCGTAGCTCCAATGTATGGCTGAGGTCAGTAATTAAGTAGTAATATAAAGAAGTTTTAAACTTCTGGATGGCTACACCAGGCAGGAACTGACTGTTAGCTGCAGTTTGAGTGAGGATACAAGGAAGCTTGGATCCTCAATTTGGATAAAGAAATTTTTCTACCAAGTGGCATGTTTGCTTCGGTCACCTAAAGCCATCCGTGCTACCATCTCCCTTATAGGCCTTTCTGGCTCCTGCCACATCCTTAGGTGCAGACAAAGAAGCAGAAGAGTTGCACAAAGGATATCTATCATCTCTTTATTTACATATAATGGGAACACACATGCAACATGTCACAGGATTTACTACATTGGAACAGCCTGTCCCTATCTCCTGTTACCAAAAACTTTATTTTTGGCTCACTAGGAAAACTATCACTTCCCCAGAAAGCTCCTAAGAATGATCATTAAAAATAACAGACTTGGCAGGATAACTAAATGAGTGAGAGCTGCAGGCTGGGATGTCTTGCCACATCCTTGGAGAAACCACATGGTTCTCTGGAAGGAAGAACTGGGACTGGATGGTCCCAGAGAAGATGAATAGGAAGTGGTAGTGTGTAGCAGTTAGAGAACATCTGCCTGTAGCAGTGAGCAAGAGAGAGAAGCAAGAGCTCTGTCAGAGGGTCCCCTCTCACCTAGGCAGCCAGCTTCATGCTGATCCATTTCCCATCTTTGATTCCACCTGGAGACTACAAGCTTCCTATCCTCTAGGAACCTCTGATTCTTAAGGAGGTTCCACCTTTCTTCTCAAGCAATAGTTAAAGGGTAAAGTTTAAGCTCATATCCCCTTTGACCTGAAGGATCTTTTATATCTTGCCTTTGTTGAGAGGAGGAGAAGAAACTGCAGAGTCTTCTCCTGCCAGGACCATCAGAATGGTAGTCATGATCACCTCTTCCTACATGGGAGAGGGGGGACCCAGCTCAAGGCAGGAATGCACTGAGGGTAAGGAGGGGGAATGCAGTCCTGGTATGGAAAAGGCCGAGGCCACTCTATGATTAACAGGAGCTTCTGTTTTGTCAGAACCCAGCACGTTCAGAGCCTGCAGCTTCAGTCATTTGCTTGACTTTTTCCTCTAATTCCCATTGCTAGGTATGAAGGGTTTGACCCCAGCTCCTGACCATCCAGGCAGGAGTCCCACCCTCCTAAACATTAATGAATGATCCCTGCTCTCCGTTGGCCGATTCGGGCTCCACGCAGCGCCCTTTCCTCCGGGTCACTCTTCGGTTCCGGTGGAATTTGGCGTAACAGCGGAGCCCTGTGGAAGAGACAAGTGGAAGTGAGTGGGAGGGACCAGGCCTCACTACACCAGTCACATCAAACAATAAGCTCTCGGCCTCGGTTCATGACAGAGCCTGCTGCAGTAGGGACAGTCCCAGGGCTGTGTCAACAGAGGTGACAGGAATGATTCACACGGGCAGGGCATGTTGCTGTTCTGTTTGGCTCACTGGCCTGGGATGCATTGGCTCAGGCAGAAGGTTCCACTGGCTTCTTGAAATACCAATGAATTATCCTGATTGTTTCCAGGGATTTTATGGAAGCCCTGCTTGGTTTCCCCCTATTACTTCCCATTACTGTCTAAGTGATCTCTCCACTGGGAAATTACTATAGACTTAATGTGCAGCAGCAATGGCCACGGAGCTCCCTTTGCTATTTATTTCCCCAAAACTTCAGGAGAGGAGGGAAGAGACTTTGAAATGTTATTACTGGGAGGTCTGAACTAAAGCTCACTGCTGATTGCCTTCAGTTTCTCTGTTATGGCATTGATGAATACTAAGAGGGAGAAAGAAAGGCATTTTACTTGGAAAAAACATCAGTACATGTTCTCCCATGGCAGTGGAAGGCAATGGGAGCCTCTGGTCAGGGAAACTCATCAGTTTCTGGCATGAATAGATCTGTCTTTTGGGGTCTATTGTCTGACTTTGTTACACCAGAAGGCCGAGCTAGTTGGGCCAGACAGGGTACAGCCTACGTGTAAAAATTCTCACAAACCCCCTGATTTTTAGTGGCCCAGGATCTGATCTGATTATCCCAGAATCTCCAGCTCTTTTTACTTCCAGACCAGGCAGCAATTGACAACAGTGCCAGCACCCCCAGAGTGGAGGAGGCTGAGGATTTACAGCTTTTATAATGAGACAGCCCATAAACTGTCCTCAAGCACACGGGACACACGGCCAATGCCACAGGTCACTGAGCAGCCTTTTGGAGGGCACGTCCCTTGGCTATGGGGAGATCAGCTACCTTGAAGTTGGGTTTCTGCCCCTCATTACCAGTCCCCCCCAGGGCAGCCTGGCCTCCCAGAAGAAGAGCACACAAGATCAGAGCTCTGCTCTTTGCTAAGTGTCTTGTTTATCTTATCTGGACCCTACATCTCTGGGGCTCTTTTTAATGCTGTAAAGGATGCACATTTGGCATCCCCTTATAGCAAGCTTAAGTGTAAAGCAGGGCCGGGGGGGGGGGCAGCCCTCCTTAGCTTGCAGAAACACTTTTCTAGACTAATCTATCAGGACATTGTCTCTGATGAGGACCTTCAAGGGTTAGATGACACACCCAAGGTGAAGACCCCAGGAAAGAAGGCTGTTTAACTGGGTAAAAAGTAGGTGAATGATGTGGTCAAAGTCACTTGGGTACCTAACACAGGTCACAATATTTGACAAGCAGAGTTTATTCTGGCAGACCAGACCCAGTGCCTGGAGCTGATGCTGAACGTGTTCAGACCAGAAGAATGCCTCTCAACATCTTCATAATGCAACTGGCTATTAAGGGCTGCTGTGGATTCTTCAGAAAGTTGTAAGAAGCAGAGATCTGTGGCCTGCCCACACCTACAAAATTGCTCCAAGTTCAGCTGAAATTAACTTGGGAAAGCCATATCAGGCATAAGATCATGTAAAACAAAGTTTTATAAGCCATAAGCTTTAACACAGGAACATTCCATCTCAACATGAGGAGAAAGTTCTTCACTGTGAGGGTGACAGAGCCTGGCCCAGGCTGCCCAGAGAGGCTGTGGAGTCTCCTTCTCTGGAGACTTTC
>JANIJG010016670.1:7606-28554 GCA_024611175.1 Megaceryle torquata | reverse complement strand
GGTGATTGGGGAG
Source organism: Megaceryle torquata (assembly GCA_024611175.1). NCBI lineage: Eukaryota > Metazoa > Chordata > Aves > Coraciiformes > Cerylidae > Megaceryle > Megaceryle torquata. Next base: position 28,541 of record JANIJG010016670.1, on the reverse strand, counting down.
TGAAGGAGGGGGGGGGGGGGGGGGGGGGGGGGGGGGGGGGGGGGGGGGGGGGGGGGGAAGGGAAGGGAACACTGAGAAACAGAAGAGATGACTAAGCAGAAAGCTAACACCTCCCTACTTTTTACTCTGTGCATTTTATCAAGCTCCAGTTCTCCCAAGCTTGGGTTGTTAAAGAATGGGAACTGAAGCTCACAACCCATGGAGTTAACCCAACCTCTGCTCATACAAGATTTAACACAGTGGTCAGAAAGCAAGTAGTGAAAATCTGAGTTGAACTAACCAAGTCCTCCTTAAGAAATTTTTGTGGGTTTGACCAAAAAAAGAATAAAACTAGAAGTAGACAGAAGTTTAAGAGAATGAACAAAGAACTATGTAAAGCTATTTAAAAGGTTCCCAGGGATAAATTCTAACACAAATGGCTCCTGCTTTACCAGAAAATTAATAATAACAATAACCTGCAGTCAGAGCTCCTTATCCTGCCAAGGTTTCTGTGTTGTAGTAGCCCCTAAATGCTGGTTTGAATTCAACAACTTAATTTTGGGTTTTCTTTAAATCACCATGGAAATCATTCCATTCTTCAGCACATTTGTACGTGGACATTTTTTTGTATTAGTTTTCTTTCGTTCTTTTGTAATGAATTTGGTATTTAGAAAGTGTCAGAGCTGGAGCTAGTACTGCTCGAGAAGACTCTGTCATCTGCAATTAAATGATTTATATCCAAATTTTCCAAGCTGCACATGGGGATTTCCTCAAACTATTTAATGACAGATATGTGGCCAAATCTCCTTTACTGTTCTAGAAGTCTCAAATTAAACTTTCTATGGAATCTAGACCTCCCATATACATTTGCAGTTTTAAGCTGTTCCCTCTACAAGCTTTTCTTAGATTCCAGAAAGTCCCTTCTCATGCAAATAACCCAGTGTTTCAGTTATACTGTGGTTTAGCAGCAGTGACTGTCAAGCTGGGACAGGAACACAAGAGGCAGCAACTGCAACTGGCATTGTAGTGTTTTAAGGAATAGCCTGTGGACTGATAACTCAAAAAGAGCAATGCTTATGCAGAAAAACATGAATTCTGCCAGCAGTAACACATGCTGACATACATGGTCATAGCAGAATGAGACTTTCAACTCTCTTTGTATTATTTTTCTATCTTTTTGAGCTTCTGTGGAATAGCCAAATACTCAAATACAAAGTATTTGAGGCTGTTTTGTTGATGTGATGAGGAACATTGACACTGAAAATTCACAGGAACTGAGAGGGGAGAAAAAAAAATGCAAACTTTGAGTAATTCTCAGTCCAAAGGCATAGCTTTCTCTGGCACTGTCTACAGTATGCCCCTCAACTCTCAGCTCCTTACTATAAGGGGTATATATTCTGCACCCCCAAACAAACTGTTCTTCCCTCTCAGAAGCTCTACATGGAGAAAAAGATGATGTAGCATTATCAATCATGCACAAAAATTATGGATTCTCATAGCCAGGGAACAGACAGCTACACAGTTGATGTACATTAGCTCCCAGGTGCTGCAATATGAGAGACCTCTGCCAACCTCACCGCTGAACAAGGACGTACTAGTCATCTGCCAGCTCCCCTCCCTCTAGGTGAGAAACCCTCACCCTCTTCCAAGCAGTGTCTCTGGTGCTCATCTGATAGATCTGATGGAATGAAGCACCAACTGAAATTGCTGTGCTGACCAAAAATAACCCTGCCAAACACACACACACAGACACACCCCAAAAAAAAAAAGAAAGAAAGTGAGCAGTTTCTGTCAGGTGAAAATTGGCTCACCTGATTGTAGTCTGAGAGACAGAGGTGGCTGAAGAGAAGGGACAAAGCTATATGACTGCAAGCAAGGCTGGAGGGACTAGGTTAGGACTGATGGAGAATGTCTGGACTGCTCCTTCTAGCAGTGACAAGCTGCTAGTAAACCTCAGATGTACTGTGCAGGTATACCCTGAGCTTTACATCTGCTCTTGGTGCCTCCTAAACACTGTATAATATAATTTAGTTTAAACCTCTTTTCCCATCATTCCCAGGCTAGCACCAGTTATTTTCTTCATGGTTTCCAGAGTTCCCTTAATGCCAGAATTCACACAGATGTAATTGTGTAAGTAAAGTTTCTGTGCTTTAAATTATATTTTACTTATGCTAATGAATTTTCCATCTAGCACAGCTTTTCCTGCCTATGAGGGCTTCTGTCTTCTGCTTTCTAAGACAAGTGAAGCATCTCCTTTCCTGAGATGAGCAAATGCTTCCAACACAGCACGCAGCAAATGGCAACTCACAGAAGAATGACCTGATGAAAAAATGATTGTGTAACTGAACAAGTAAATGAAGGGGTTGGTCCCTTAAGGATGCTCAGAAAGTAATAAGCACAAAGAGACTAGCCAAATCAGAACAAAATGGAATTAAGACATCCTAAGCATTTAAATATGCTCTCTTGCAAATGACACCGAAGCCTCACTAACCAGAACCTGCTGTACCAGAAGACTGGTTTAGCTGAATACCATCCTCCTGCTGCATGGAGTGATTGTCACCAGAAGGGTTTCTCCGCTGTTTTTTAAAGTTATTGGGTTTTTTTTTTAATCCATGGAGTACTTAGTATATCAGGAAAGCAAGGAAACACCACATATGCCCTTTCCAATAATGACATACTACCAAAACACTCTGATTTGGAAGTTTCCACTGAATTATATATGAAGATGCAGCTTTATCCTTACTGGTTTCTTTACAACACACACCTTATGGTCACACCTTCCATCACATCAGTACAAAGGTGCCTCTGCAGATGGATTTATTCTCCAGTACAGTTCATGTGCAGATAAGCTCTTAGAGCTCAGATAGCCTGTCTGTAAGAGTAGAAAGTTCTCATATATTTGGCAGAAATATTTTTTCCCTCCTTTGTATTAGCTGTTTGATAATAGTCTTGGAAAGACAGCAAATATGACTTGCTGGACGGATGAAGGAGAGACAAGCTGAAAAATGAAAACCAAAGTGTTCTGAAGATTTGGGGTGAAATTGAAAGATGAGCAACAGAGCCACACCTGGGCTGCAATACCAAGGTAGTTGTCATGTTTTCCCAGTAGAATCACACAGAATCACCCCTGCAACTAGTGGAGAGAGGCTGCTTTGAGGGCTGACCCAGAAGAAGGGAAGCTCCCAGGAGCCTTCTGGAGTTTGCTCAGAATCAGAACTGTATCTCAGATGCGACTCACAGGGAGGGAGGGATGGGGGGGAGTGTCACAAAAAAATCAGTGTTCTAATGGCTATTCCTTAAATCAGTAGATACAGGAAATCTAAATGTCACAAATGCAAATCTTACACTACCAGTAAGAATTTTTGCTTACATTAATATCCATATGGAGGGCCTTCCCTCACCAGATTAAAATCATTTCAGAACAAGAGGTTTTAATTTTCTGCCATTGGCTCAAGACACCTCCATCTGTGCACAGTGTAGGCTGGGAGCCCCAGACAGAGTCATTTTCTCTGAGAGTCCTGCCAGAAAACCAGGGCTGGGGCCTCTCAGGACCCTTCACCAGAGGAGATGGGCAGCAGGGCCTGCAACTGTAGTCTCCTTATGGCTATCTGCACCTCCTGCTCTCTCGTCTTCCCACCCAGAAAGCAACTTACATGTACAAATGTGGGAATGATTTCTCAGAGAAGCTTCGGTAATGCTGCGACATTTTGTGAATTTGTGATGGGCTTTAATTATCTATTCAGAAAAAAAAAAAATCTTTTTGAAGAGAATTGTTTCACTTCTGCTTCTTTCAAAATTAAATGTTTTTGTTTTTTTTTTTCTTGTCAGCTTTTTGGTTTGCTGGTTCCTTGAAATATGCTTTCTAGTAAGTTATATAGAAATGACAATGCTCAAAGCAGAAGAATAATGTATTTTAGGTCAAACCAAATATTTAATTTATCCTAAAATAATTTTTCTCAAACCTTTTGATTTTACAAGATATTTCTGAAAGGTTTCTATGTGATGCAACTCAGAATTATTTTTTCTTTTCATTTTTTTCTGAACCATCTGTGATTCAAGATATCCATTATCTTCACTATACTATTTCCACATAATGTGAATAACCTAGACCTGCTTTCAGAGAAGATTATTTCATTACTATTAATTTTATGTTGAAACTCTTAACTTTCTGAAAAAAGAAATGGAAATATTTGAGATACTTCATCTCAATAATGAGCTGAATGCCAGCAGGCAGAAGATACTGCTTGTGATAAGTTGTATAGAAATAGTGGTTCCAGCATGTTATCTAAAGCTGAGACAGAAAGTAAGAGGACACGAGAGGCGATAAGGCATCTTTAGAAATGCATTCACTTCAGAGCTGGCTTCAAAGCATTTTCACTGTCAGTTAAAGAATAATCAGAATTTGTTGTCCAGAAATCCTCAGGAGATGAATTTTAGAACTTGAAACTCATGTCATTCCATGTGGATTTAGTGTTTTGCTGATTAAAATTTTTCCGTGAACTCAGTTCTTGTCACTGTGCAAGCCTGACACTACAGGGCAAACCCCTCTAGCTATTAAGAAAACCCTGCTGATCAGGGACAACATTGTGATCTTCCTCAGACAGTTCCTTTCTCTCATAAAGTTCCTTCCTGTAGACCCTGCCTGAAAACACACTACCCCAGAGCTGGCTCTGTTCTCTGTTGCTTTAAGGGGCTGTTATTTTGCAGAGAGGATCATGGGGAACATAAACTTTGGAAGGCAATGTGTATACTGTAGGCACTTGAGAGTCCTTACTTGAGAGGACCAGCACAGCACTCTTATTCTGGAATACAGCACAGTTAAAAAGAAAATAAATACGAGAAAGGCAATGGTATAAAAAATAATTTTGCCAATACCCACTGCATATCTAATGTGAAAGAAGAAAAACGGGATTCATATCTGAAAGAATTTTACATCTGGAAGTGATTCTGAAAAGCAGCACATATGCCACAAACTTAAAAAGAAGCTAAAAACAGTAGACAGATGGTCAGTGACCAAATTAGATGCAATCAGAATACAGAAAGATAATTTATCATATTCCCTCTTGCCAGCTTTTCCTGTAGATTCTGGACTTGGCAAGTTGTTAATCTGTTCTGAGTGCTTACAGTAGAGCTGGGAGCTCTGAACACAGCCAGACCCAGCAGAACATGTAGTTTTCTGCAGGCTTAGTCCTACCAGCCACTGTTCCTGAAGTACTGAGTCTTTTGGCCTCACTTGCTCATTTGTATTCCTATTCCTGTGCCCATGGTTTCATAGTGAAGTAAATTCAGCATTACAGCTCCTAGGTCAAAATTGCTGCAGCCACACAATGTAAAGTGCTGATTTATGCTAAACTTCTGCTGACAGGTTTTCACAGCTAATTTGTTAGACTGGCAGGGTCAGTTTTGTTGTTTGTTTGGGTGGGGTTTTTTTATAGGAGATCTACTATCATCTGTTTGTGCCATGTGAGCTTTATGCTGGATCACCTGCCACCTTCTACAGCCAGCCTAGAAGCAGCACAAATCCCATGTCACACTCTACCTGACCCCATGGGGCCAGGACCACATGCCCTTGCCTTACCCATATTATCATTGGCCTGGCGTGTTCAGGCCGGATTACACCACCACATTTTTAGCTGCATGTGTGTATCTCAAGAGCAAGTGCCAGTAACAAATGTGCTGTTCCAGCTTTTCATTTCACTTCCTTGGAAGGTTTTGGAGCAAACCAGTTTATCCCAACAGCATAGGGGAGGGAATACAGTAACTGAAGCAGTATATGGAGCTACTGCAACTAAAGCCTGGGAAAGCCTCCCTCTCCATTTCCCCTTCCATTGGCCTTCATATCTCTTCTGCCATATCTGGAAGGCAGGCCAGAGCCCTACACAGCCCTACATAGTAGGTCAATGTGGTGCATGGATCTGCCTGGCTGGCTAGCCAAAACTGTGTATGGTTCTGGCTGGCTGTCCAGCCAAAGCCCTATGTAACTTTGGCCCTGACAGCCAGACCGTATACAACTTGGCCTCACCAATGAGCCAGAGCAGCCAGAGCTACTACCAACACCTTGGATGACCAGCCAGTCAGAGCACTATGCTCCTTGGGCCTGTCAAAGAGCCCAAGACCACTTTGGCTGGAAGGCCAGACAAAGCCCTACACTACTTTGTCCTGAGCCACAAGCAGAGACCTGCACCACATGGCCTGGGTGGCCAGCCAGAGCCCTACATGATTTTGGCTGGCTGACAAGCCAGAGCCCTACACCAGTATGACTGAACAGCCACTTAGAGTCCTACTAAATGCCTTCCGTTTTCTGGCAAGCCAGAGCCCTAATCCATGAGGTCCCAACAGACAGAGCACTAGACCATATTTGGTGGCTGGCCAGCCAAAGCCCCAAACCACGTGGTCCACCCTAACTATCAAAGCCCTACACTGCCTTTGCAGTCTGGCCAGAGCGAGCCCTACAAGACTTCTCCTGACTGACCAGCCAGTGTCCTACATTGCTTTGGTTGGTCAGCCAGCCAGGGCCCTACTAAATCACTTTAGCTGGCCAGCCAGCCAAGGCCCAACACTTCTTTGTTGGCCACCCATGGCCCTAAACTATATAGCCCCACCAAAGAGCCAGAGCCTTACATTGCTTTGGTGGCCAGACAGACAGAGCCCTAAAGCACCTGACCCTGCCAAAGAGCCAGAGCCCCACAACACTTTCTCTGGTAGGACAGCCTTTGGCTGATTGGCCAGCTAGAGTCCAAAACTATGTGGTCCTGCCAAACAGCTAGAGCCCTACATAACTTTGCCTAGACAGACAGCCAGAACCCTACACTACTTTGGGTGGCTGGCCAGCCAGAGCCCTATACCACTATGGACCAGCCCTCCAGCCACATTCCTGAACCACTTGGCCCTAGGAAAGAGTCAGAGTCCTACATCAATTTGTCTGGCTGGCCAGTCAGAGTCCTAAACCATGTGGCTATGTCAAATAAATAGATGCCTACATGATTTTGGCTGGCTGGTCAGTGAGACCCTGGCTAAATCACTTCAACTGGATAGCTGGCCAGAGCACTACAGCACTTGGAGCCTCCAAACCACCAGAGCCCTACACTACTTTCTCTGTCCACCGTGCCTGAGCCATACAACAATTTTGCTGGCCAGACAGCAAAAGTCCTCTATGATTTTGGTTGACCAACCAGCCAGAGCCCTTTTAAAGCACTTTGGATGGCCAGCCAGCCAGAGCTGTACAATATTTTGTCAGTATAGCCAGCCAGAGCCCAACACCACTTGCCCCAGCTGGCCGGACCACTGACTGAATCAAGTCAGCAGTAACACCACCCTGAACAAACAAAGGGGAAATTAAATCAGTACTTATAAAAACAAGACATTATGAAATAAAAAGCAATGTACCTTCATATTACCTCTGGCTCCCTCAAGTCTGAGCCCTGCAGAGGTCACCATGGCATCACACTGTCTCCACAGTCCTGCACAGAGCCAGGCAGAGCTTTGCATTCCCTCTGTGTCCCCTGCTCCCCTAGCAGCCCCAGCACACACAACCATCCTGCTCCCCTCCCTGGGCTGCACTGGCCCTGGGCAGGGGACCCTTTGCTAGCCATGGGCAGCCCCAGCAGCTCTCCAGAACCTGCCGGTTACAAAGCAGCTCACAACCCCAGCCAGCCAATCTGAGGACAGCTGGGGTTTAAAAGCTGAACCTTTTTCTGGCCAAAACAGCCAGAGAAAGTGATTGGGTAAAATAAAAATAAAACACACAGGGAGAAGCTACAGCCCACAGGAATGAAATGGCCACAGCAGCCAGCTGCTGTCTCACACCAGGTCCATGGTAGCCACCTACAGCCAGCCCTGGGCCAAAGAACGCCAGCAGCCCTTGGAGCAGGGCAGAGCTCTACGCCAGTTGGCTCCATCAGCCAGCTAGAGGTCTATGACACTTTTGCTGGTCAACCAGCAAGAGTCCTACCCAATTAAGGCTGGGCAACCAGACAGAGTTCTACTAAACCACTCTGACTGGCCAGCCAGAGCCCAATAACACTGTCTGACCAGTCAGTCACAGACCTAAACCAGGTGGCCCCTACCAAACAGCCAGAGACTGACATCACTTTGGCTGGTCAGACAGACAGAGCCCTGAACCACTTGGCACCTCCAGCTGTCTAGAAGTCTACTCCACTTGCTCATCTAAATGTGATGCTCATCTACAAGAAGAGCTGGAAGGAGGATCTGGGGAACTATAGGCCTGACCTTGGTGCTGGGGTGGGTTATTGAGCAGATTATCTTGAGTACCATCACATGGCACATACAGGACATCCAAACGATGAGGCCCAGTCAGCAGTGGTTTATGAAAGGCAGGTCCTGCTTGACTAACCCGATCTCATTCTGTGACAAGGTGGCTCTATTAGTAGATGAGGGAAAGGCTGTGGATATTGTCTACCTGGACATTAGTAAAGCCTTTGACACTCTTTCCCACAGCATCCTCCTGGATACACTGACTGCTCAGGGCTTGGTCATGCACTTTCTCATGTACTTGTCGCTTGATAAAAAACTGTCTGGATGACCAGGGACAAAGAGTTAAATCCAATTGGTGGCCAGCTACAAGTGCTGTTCCCAAGGGCTCAGTATTGGGCCTATTATCTTTAGTAACTTTATCAATGATCTGGATGAGGGGATCAAGGGCACCCTGAGTTTGTGGACAACACCAAGTTGGGTAGGAGTTTTGATCTGCTTTCAGGGTAGGGAGGCTCTGCAGAGGGATGTGGACAGGCTGGATCAATGGGCCGAGAACAACGGTATGAAGTTTTAACAAGGCCAAGTGCTGGGTCCCATACTTGAGTCACAACAACCCCAGGCGATGCTGCAGGCTTGGGGAAGAGTGGCTGGAAAGCTGCCTGGTGGAAAAGGACCTGGGGGTGTTGGCTGACAGCTGGTTGAACATGAGCCAGCAGTGTGCCCAGATGGCCAAGAAGGCCAACAGCATCCTGGCCTGTATCAGAAATAGTGTGGCCAGCAGGAGTAGGGAAGTGATTGTGCCCCTGTACTTGGCACTGGTGAGATCACACCTTGAATACTGTGTTCTGTTTTATTCCCCTCACTAGAAGAGGGACATTGAGGTGATGGAGTGAGTCCAAAGAAGGGCAAGAAGCTGGTGAAGGGTCTAGAAAACAAGTCCTGCAGCTGAGTGAACTGAGGTTGTTTAGTCTGGAGAAGAGGAGGCTTGGAGGAGATTTTATTGCTCTCTACAACTACACGAAAGGAGTTTGTAGTGAGGTGTGGTGTTGGTCTGCTCTCACAAGTTGCAAGTGATAGGATGAGAGGAAACAGCCTCAAGTTGTGCCAGGGGAGGCTGAGGTTGGATATTAGGAAAAAATTCTTCCCTGAAAGGGTTGTCAATCACTGGAACATGCTGCCCAGAGAAGTGGTTGAGTCACCACCCCTGGAGGTATTTAAAAGCCATGTAGATGTTGTTCTGAGGGACATGGTTTAGTGGTGACTTGGTGGTGCAGAGTTAATGGCTGGATTTGATCTTAAAGGTGTCTTCCAACCAAAACAATTCTATGATTCTATAAATTCACCTAAGCCAGTGGCCCAGTGAAACCTACTGTGCAGTGGAACCTACAGCCTGCCCTGGCTCAACTGCCCTGCCTCACTGTATGGAGCCAGAGCCTGCTGTGCTGCCAGGGTTTGGCAGCTATATGCAAGCCATGAGTAATAAGGCTGTAATTATACAAGCAAGGCTACCTGCTCCAACAGCTCCTTGTTTCCAAAGGAAAGAAACCTGCCCCTTGCTTTCCCAGTCCTTAATCTTCCCCAACATACTATCTCAGCCTCGCCAACTGTCTGACCCTTCAGCAAATGGACCCGGTACTCTGCTACAGACCCAGCAGTGATTCACTTTTCTTTATGGAGTTACTTCTCTGCTATCTTAATGAAGTAGCTCATCTCAGAAAGGGGTCAGAGAAACACCAGTGTCTGGCCAAACAACATCGCAGTAGCAAATACTTGAGAGACAGGGAAAGAAGGGGGTGGTGGGACCGTTGCAGCAGCACCTTTCTGAACAGATTGAACCTGTGCTGTTTAATCACATGTTCACCGTGCTCCACTAAGAATACTATTTCCTAAAATCACTATGCCAGAAATATAAGGGGCTCTGATGCTGTGAGGAAAATATGGGCTAAGAAACGTTAAGCTGGGTTGGAACCCTGCGTCTGTGAAAGGTGAGAGAAATAAGAGTTCATGATTGTTTGTCTGTGCTTGTTCCCATCCTGGGACCTGTGACACTGGCAAAGGAACCATGTTAATGTTTAACTAGCATGCTTTTCCAAGGGGCGGGATAGACATTTTCAATCCAATTTAGCTGTCCAAGGCATTCCTTCTGTCAGTGGGACCCTCCAAAAAGAGCCCATTACAGTACCTGTTGCTCTGTCTGATCCCGGTCCATCTCACTGGAAATCCAGGAAGGACAGATTTCATACTGTCATGTTGTGACACTTCACTACTTTGTTTCCGTCTCAATGAGATTTAAGCTGTCAGAGATTTCTTCATTTCCATGGCGATGCAAAAGCCCATACTGCGAATCTACAGCCACATGCTAGGAGAAAGCTTTTTGTCAGGTTATTTCTGGCTCTTCACTTTCCACAAATGAGACGGAGAATCTGGTGGCCAATTTGATACCCTGGCAAAAGGAAAAATAACACAACTGCCCTTGTCAAAACTACAGCAATCCCTTTAGGGCACTGTCAAGCTTTCTGGAGATGTTTTGGTAGAGTTTTATCCCTCTTTAAAGCACCCTCGGCTTGGCCTGAACATAGATATTGGTACTGGTGAGGGGACGGGCAAGGTCCCTGGGGTCTCCATGGCAGGCTGGGCTGCTGTGCAGGCTGAGTTTCAGTTGGCCATGGGGCCAACTCACCACCACGGGCCAGGTGCCATAAGCTGACCTCCATCCAATCTGCAGGGCTTGATTTGGGTGAAAGTGGGTTCCCCTTCCCCTGACCCCATTCCTTCTGCAAGGAAACTGCACTGAACGGGGAGTGTCCCTTCTCCTTGCTCTTCACTCAAAACTGCAATCAAGGAAGTATCTCCCCACACTTTCCTCTGAGTGTTAGTTAACATTTTGATCCCATTTTAGCAAACTTTAGGCAGATCCCTCTTTTCCTTCTTTCCTGGAAAACTGCCTTTAGAGACTCATGATTTCAGATACAGGCATGCCAACGCCCTACGATTTCTGTTGCCGTATGAACGTACACATCATGGCCATGAAAAGATAAAAGTAATTAGTGCAGACATTAAAAAAGACCTGACCGTTCCAGTGCAGAGTTACCTCAACTGGTCAGGCTATACCCTGTGTTATCACACAGGCCTTGGTCTCCCTGTATCTTCTTTCATCTGCAGGTGACAATGGAATGGGGCCCAAATCCAAAGGAAAGACACCCCTCATTCCCCATGTGTGGCATAACAGCCTCGCTTGCCATGAGACAGGAATACAGCTAAATTAGTGCAGGTTGAGAGAAAGGGTTGAGATGTTTACAACCATGAGATTCTTGTGCTATCTCTGGAGCTGGAGATTGGCTAAGCTGGCAGCCAAACGGCTGAACTGGTTAGAATTGCACCTTCACCATACAGTATACCTTTTATTTCTACTATCTATTAGCACTATAACTCAGGCCTGCACCTCCAGCTGCGTCAGATATTACCCAGGAATTATTAACATGAGCTTGATTATATTTTTGCAGGTAGTGCATTTTTCAACAGCAATTGCTTTTAAACTGTCTCAGCATAAGTCCTTAACTGGGCGCTGAAACAGGGAACTACCCTTTCAGCAGGAGCCCCATAGCCAGGCTCTGAGATAGACACAAACGTGTCATCTCAGAGCCCCTTAGCCTTTTGATGCTGTCAAAAGAGAACTTGAAAAGCTTACCAAAACCACTTCCTACCTACTTGGAGAAGGCACACAGATTGATTTTCTTAAGTATTGTTCTCCCAAATATACTGCATGCCCTATGAAGCCTCTTCCAGATAAAAATACATTGAAAAGATAAGAAATGTTTGGAGAAGTCCTAACCATTGGGATAGAAGGCAGGAGAAACACATTGTCCCCTGTCTACTATCAATGTAATTAAGGAGAAGTTTGACTCAAATTTGCTTGGATTTCAGTGCCTACCACATGGCAAACTTCATAGCTAGAGCTCTTTAGCTTCAGGGATCTCGTTGCTGAGTGGCTGAGATACTTCAGTCCTGTGGCAAGAATGCAGTTACTGGCACCATCATTTCTGGTAGAGTAACAGACACAGGCTTATGGGTCTCAACAGCACTGCCTAATCACTTTTGGTAGTGAAGACTTAAGTCTTAGAGCAAGGCTTAACATCTCTGCCACATTTTCCTGTCCTGCTAGAAGCTTTTCTATCATGCATTGGTCTCATCTTTAGCTTTGACTCATTCTGAGATTGCAAAACTAAATTATCAAAGCCTGATATTTTGTTGCTTTATTCAAAGACTGCCATCAACCTTCTAGCCCAATTGATCATTTTTATGTCAAAGCAGGAGAAGTGAAAAGAAAGGAAAGAGTAACAGCTGGCAGCAGGTACTAAGAACCTCTGCTAAATACCCCCAGATTTGCACAAGACCATTATTGTATCCCAAGCTCCACAGAGAAATGCACTGCATGAGCATGTACCAGTTCCTACAGGCCTGCTTGTCGCTCTTTTACTCATCCACTCCTAGCACATTATATGAGCAAATTTTAGCTCACATGAAAGCAGCTATCTTGGCCAATTCAGTGTTTGCAAAACATGTTGGCATCATCACAAGAAGGGCACCTGGGAAGGGCTAAAAACAGCTTTTCCAGCTTTCTGTCAACATAGAAGGGCCACAGAAAAAGCTGCATTGCTTTTACTACGCATCTTGCACAGACATGTTCACACAGCAAACATAGCAAGAAGGATGGATCACCCCTTGAAACAATTCCCCTCAGCTGAAGCATTACAGCTGGTCAGCAGAGCAGCATCGAGGGGCCTGCCACCTGAGCTTCACTTTCACAAAGATTTTAATTTAGGTCTGGGTCTGGCCCTTTACACCCAAAAGCCAGGGTGAGAAGGGGAAAACATTGTGGAAGGCCGTGAACCTTCTAAATCAAAACCCTCATAGTTCTCTGCAGAGGGGCACTTTTTAAACACCCACAACCAAAAACACAACCAGAAAAAAATGCAGCTCCTGTCAGTGCTTGTCACATGGAGGTGAGGCCTCCTGTTTTGATCCAACTTCAACTGCCATCTGCCATTTTTCCCCCTCGACCCTCTTCTCCATCTGGAGCCATTTGAGCAGACAGCCCAGCACAGAGAGTCTAGCACAGCTGGGCAGGGAGGGTGACATGTTAAGAGGTGATTTCAGTGCTCCAGACATTGCTGCTGGAAGCTTTTCCACTTGCCCAAAGGTGTTCTGAGCCACCATCTGCTCCAGGCTGAACAAAAAGGGAATTACAATTGAAAAAGCTACTGAAGGATACAGCTAAATGTGACTGTGGTGCCTTTCGCCTATTTGGCTGCCTGGCTCCTTGGCACAAACCCAAATCTGACTCAGAACTGCTCCAAGAAATACTGGAGCAGTGTTTCTGTCAGTCTGTAAAAAGGGAAGAGCGGCTGGGCTCTGGGAATTTTGCAAACAGGTTGCTGACCTGTGAAACAGAGATGGCAACCACTCACCTTCCTGTAGAATGGGGCAGGTGGGAGGGGAAAAAAGGATTGTCTTGATCTCTCTGCATGGGAACACACCAAAGTGAAATATCATCTAACCACTCCCAGTAGTTTTGGTAAAACAGCACATGGTGAAAGTTTAAAAGCTTGCTGCTTTCTACCAAGAAGACTGTCTTCTGGGGCTGGGGCTGTCTGATGCCAAGGGAAAGGTGTGCGATTGGTACTGACACTGATTGCTCTGCTGTTTACTGCAGAGAAGAGGTGGTGGCCATCCCACAAAGGGAAGGGTGAAATCTTAATGCCATCAATACGAAATTGGAGAAAGGAATTGATAAGTGGAAAGATGTGAAGGAAGCTTCCACCTTCTTCTCTGAAGCTGAATCCCAGCTTTACTGCTAGTGCTAAGCAGACCAGCATGCAGGTGTTTCTGCCCAATGACCGAGTCACTTCAGAAGTCACAGATTTGCTGGTACATGCCCTTAGCAAACATCCCCAATCTGACGGTGACTACTGGCCCCTCACTGAATGGTAGATGAGGACCTGCTTAATCCGGTTGTGTCATACTAAGATTGAAAGCTAGTTAAAAATGGAAGCTTAACCTGAAATCTGCTGTGATAAAGTCGGATAAGGACATTGTTAGCATTAGATTGCTTTGCTCTCAGCATCCCAGTCCTTCCAGATGGGAATTATTTGTACTTGGATATGAGCAAAATCTTTAATTAGCATGCTCAGAGATTCATAGATGAAAAGACCTTACCCAAGGCAAAAATAGTAACAATTATTATTCCTAGGGTGATCTTTTCCCTCGCTATTTAAAAATACGCACAATATGCTAAATATGGGTACTTATTACTTTCTTTAACTCTATTATTTTAATTCTTCGAAATTTGAAGACACACATATGCCTTGTGAAAGACTGTTTAACTACCCCTTGCACAGAAAAAAATCATAGTAACTGAGAGGTGTTGTTTCCAGTATTCCTCAACATTTTTAGTCAGAGGATCACAAGATCATTTGTACAGCAGTGCCACAAAGACTGGCATTTACAACCACAAAAAAGGGCCAAAGTCTGAGAGATTGTCTCTTACTGCTACATCTCTGCTGTTGTTCATTCATATAGGTGAGCAGCTGTATGGACAATTGTTATAAGTATTATTCTGCAGTCTTTTACTGGATCATCTCACGTTTCATGGAGCTGATCCCAGACTGGGGAATGCTGATGTTACCTATCTGATGTTACTTTTCCTTGTGCCTGGAAGTGCACAGTCAAATGCACTTCAAATACTGGTTTAGATGTTACCCAGGTAAAGTCCTGAGCAGCTATCAGCCAGCCCCAGTTACTGCTGACAGTGACAGAGCAAGGAAATGGTGAGTTCTGGTTAGTTCTGCTTAATCAAACTAGAGCCAGTGGCTAGTCACCTCCACAAACAAGTGGCATGGCAACAATCCAAGACAGAAGTCTTTGCAGAAGAGGCAGGCTTTTCACACAGAAAGGTGTTTATGCAGTGATCATTCAAACCAATTCCCACTCATGGTAGTTTTCTGTTCCGTGTAATTGTGCAGCAGGGAACTGCATCTCAGGTTATTTACTTCTTTGTGTTAAAAAGAATAGGATTAAGGTTGCAGAAGGTAGGAGGTACTATTTCAAAACAAGTCACTACCAGTGCAAAAAGGAAATGTAATGAAATATTAGAGGTTTCATATTGTTTTCTTAAATGATTGATGCATTTTTTGCCACATTTTCTGTGTGAAGAAAATGGTGAGACATCGCCACTTTATTTTGCTAATTTTTACATTGTGTAAAATTGAAAACACTAATTCCTTCTAAGGAACATTATATTATTTCCATAGTACAGCCTGTGACTCAGATAAAGAAAATCTATTGCTAAACCCTGCTGTCTATGGTACCTGCTGGAGATGAGTAATCCTCAGAAGTAGAACAAACACTCTTGAAGAGGAAAAAGGCCCCTCCTTTCCTGAGAACAGAAAGTTCAATAATGAACAAACATTATTTAACAGCTTATTTGTAAGAAAAGTGAAAAAGGACATCCCAAGAGAGCTACAACTAACACTAAGGACATTGGCTTCTTGAAAGTCAGGCTGGCATGCCAGACTACTTTTGACGCTAGCCAAATGCCCTGTTCATGAAGCTGATGCAAGGTAAGGAACTCCCACAACATTGCAAAGCTATTAATATGACTAACCAGACACAGAGAGAAAATGTCTCTCTCCCTTTTTTAAGACATTTGTACTTTTAAAGGATTCCAGCAGTGACAAAGGCAAAAATTCACCACTTTCAGTGAAAGGGAAGACCTTTGATGAGAAGTAATAGATTGGTTCCCCTTTGCTGGAGGGCACAGCTGGCAGTTGTCCTCCTAAGGGTGTGTTCCTTGTAGGCTCATACAGCTGTGACACCATTATCAAAAGCATTTTAATCTGTAGTTTTTTATTGTTTCTAAATAGCCCTGTTTCTGTTAGTGTAACACCATCCTCCCAAACAACTGTTAGGCCAAGTACCTGTTTGGTTTACTTGTCTCACCTTACACAGTCAACTCTGTGTCTTAAAGTCTCTCTTCCATGTCTCTTGTCAGCTTAGCACCTCTTAGTTCCTCATCCTTGTCTGTGTCCTCATCACAGTCCCTATGAATGTAGCTGCAGGAAAACAGGATGCATAGCAGATCATTATGGGTAGAGCAAGCACTCAGGATTTTTTTTGGTGAGACAAGAATTACAACCAAAGCTCACTTCCCCTACACTGTACACAGAGTTATTATCAACGGGCTTAGAAAAACATGTTAAATATTTTCTTTGCTTATGTATAAGACATATCAGTCATCTTCGGGCATGTTTCTGGAGCAGATTGTGCTGCAATGCCAGTGCATGAGAAAAGACACTTGTTGGAGGAAAAGGGAGCCTCTCAGCAGAGTGGATAAAGACAGACAAAGCAGGACTGAGAATTCAAATGCACAGCTGTCCGGCCTGCTCTGTGGTAGGTAAAGAGGCTGGGGTGTGAGGAGCTTGGCAGGAGCCTGAGCTAGCCAGTTCTGAAGATCAAAGTGCAGTATTTCCCTCAATGCAGCTCAGCATAAGGCCTTGCCGCCTGGACCTGAACTACTGACAAAGAAGAGTTGAACCATGTTTCAATATGGACTTAACTGGCATGCTGCTGCTAGGGCTAAACCATAAAACTCTGTTTCGTACTGGAATTAATACTAAAACCTCACTGACTGAACAAAATAGACTTTTTTATTCCTGAGGGAAACTCACGGCACTTCTTCACACACTGAGTCTTAATCCTTAAGATTGACATACCTCCTGGGAGGGGAGTTGTCAGGTACCTGACACATTGGAGTAGTGCTTTGCTTTAGGGAACATGCTTGCAGAGAAAGATAGCCCCAGTGAAGCCACCTAGAAAAGGCTATTCCTTGGAAGAAAATCTAATGGTGTATTGCAATGGTAAGGAACAGTGTTCCAGACACAATATAAAATATAGTGCATCCTGCAAAAACAACTAAGTCTCTGAAATAACTCAGAGCACCAGGTTGTACTGTCAGTAACTCATGCACCTATCACATTTGTTAACAGGCAAATGATAGACCCTGAAACTACACACACAGAGCCTTTCACCAATCATAATGCTATGAGCATGGGCAGGTTACGTGTGGGTAACAGGGAATAATGCTGGGGTGGGTGGAATCAAATGAAAATGCAGAGATGCTTCAAAACAGAAATAGCCTTTCATATCTTCAGAGAAATACAAGATTTATTTCTGAATATAGAGGGCTGGATGTGTCTTGCTTAAATATAGCTTTCTAAGAGCTCGATGATCTGATCCAAAAATGGTTCCTTAGGCTTCCTGTATGGAGGTGGGTGTCTGAAACATGACAGATGAAATGTTGTCTGGAGATGCCTACATGCGGCTGTTCCCTGACTGCAGAAGTCCAGCCCCTGAGCTGAGAGGGTGAGGCTAGAGTTCAGATGGCCATAGTTGGATGGGAAATACCACAAAGAATGATTAATCACTGTAGTGTGTGCAGTGCTCAGAGTGGGGCACCATGCCCACCTTCTCTTCTTTTAGGAAAATAGTCCTGCAACTGCAAGAAATTCAACAGCTCTCCCATCTCCAGGAGCAGGATTTGATGGGAACTGGTTATTATGGCTCTAGAGAGCGATTGGCATCAGCTAATCCCCCTTCTCCCAGCTGTCAACGAGTATGAGAATCACATTTCAACATACGTTCTTTGAGTGTCTGACCCAATCAGAAGAAACCTCCTAATCTGGGAAGTAAACAGTGGGAAGGCTTTTTGGGGCAGCACAGGACAAACCCTCATGTGTGGAAAAATGATGAGAGCAACACCTCATGAAAAAGACCCATATAGGAATGGTGCTTTCCTTTACATCTCTGCTGCCAGCTCAAGCTTTTCTGCTCTCCCAGTGCTAGTCCATGTGGAATGAATCACTACAGCAGCCTGATGAAGCAGCAAGCTGTGAACAAATTTCCTTGTGTTATCTAATGGTGATACACTGAGGATGTGGTTAATTAGGGAATCATCCTCACCCTGGTAGACTTTCTCAAGTGACAATGGTTTTTGAGGTTTACTGACTGCTGGGACAAAGCTGCTGAGTTGATAGCTACAGAAGCATTTAAATGTACAGACTCCCTCCCCTGCAGGTCACCTGTTACACAGCAATACCCACAAATATGTAAAAAATGTGGAAAATGCAAAAGATAAAAAAAAAATCCAACCCTCCCCCCCTTCCTTCATGAAGGTTTGGAGACTCTGTGCTATTAACTCCTCTGAGACCATAAAGAAGCCATGGATGCTCATGTCAAAGAGCTATGGATGGAGGATGAAAGTAATTTGCTGCCAAGGATGGCAACAAACTCACCCTCAATCTGAGTGTAAGCCATTTTTGCAGCTATGGCTTCTCTTCACTGAGAGCCCTTTTTTTCTGACTCTGGAAGAGTTTTTTCTCCCTGATCATCGTTGCAGGACAGGAATTTTTGTGTTTGTCTTGTCTTTTCCAGTTCATTTGGAGCTCTAGATCACAAAGGTATTTGTATGGGGGGAATAAAGGAACACAGTTTAAAGAAACATAACTAAACCTAATTACTGTACATACGGTTGACAGCTTTGGCCAGAAAAATACCTTGGCTTCAACTGTTTATAACTTTGAACAGATGGTCTGACATTTTTCATTCTCTGACTTCAGTTTGATTTAAGCAGAAGTTTTGGTCGGGGGGGAAGAATGTTTCTTTTCATATCAGCTATGGGAGATGAGCCATTACAGAGTAACACCCAAGGACAAGAGTGTTACTATAGACATTAAAAAATATGTAAAGGTTGCAATGTCACGATCCTCGGGAGGAAGGAATTGCAGTTTGGAATGAAATGTCCCTTTTTTTCCCATTTCCAGGTTACAAATACCTGAAAAAAAATATGTTGTATATGCTAAGCAAAGACATGCTGACAACTTTTACCTTTATTTTCTCTATAAATGCAGTTTCTTCACTCTCTTGATCATCTTGGACACAGGCAGAGGAACTGAGACTAGCAAGCTTTCCCTTTTGGGTTTTCATTCCCAGAAAGGCTTTGAGGAAGAACCTTTCCTATCATGGCTGCTGGCTTTGATTTGTCAAATACTGACAAGTACTCCCAAATGCTGGGTCTGTAACATCTTAAGCAGGACATCCAAAATAATTAACAGAAACAACATGGACTCCTCTTATACAGGTTCTTCTTCCCTAGGAGGTGATGCCATCTTCATAGCTTGCATAAGCCATCAGATGGTTGTTGATAGAAGACACATAGAAAGTCTTCTAAGAAAATAATTTTCTCCTCTGAACAAGACTTAAGGGGTGTTCAACAAACAGCGTTTAAGACTCTATAATGAAAAAACCCAAATTATTGCATAGCAGATGGTGTTACCCACAGAGGGACTGTCTGCTATCCACTAGCACTGAAAGGAAGTCCAGCAGAAAAAAGTGTTATGTTTAAAACACATTTGCCACCCAGCTCTGATTAGATTTTCCTCCATCCTGGTCAGAGACAGGCAAGTTTGATCCCTGGTTTTTTACTTTGCACAGCTAGACTGGTCTGTTTGCCAATCAGAAAGAAAAAAAATTAAAAACCAAGGGAACTCAGATGGATTTTGGCCCAATATCCAAAAAAATGGACTGGGAAGTCATGATAAATTTTTCAAAGGACTGAAGAAGCTTTTGAAGGATAGTTTTAATTTATGGCCTTAGGGAATGTCAGCCTCATTTACAACACTGCTCTGGTGTCATCCCTTACCTGTTTCTCCCTTCTCTGCAGCAGGAGCTGGAATGACTGTCCCAGTCGTGACCCTTGGACGTGCTAGTTAAAAAAGAATCAGATACCTTACATAGATGAAGCTCACCCCCTGATGTGCTCCTTCCTAAGAGCAGTGTTGAATCCCTGCTGATGTGAGTGCCCACCACTGCAGCGTGGAAGGAGCCCAAATTTATGAGTAAAATGATACAAGTGTTTGTCCTACCCAAAGCAGCAATAGGCTGTTTGCTTCTTTTTTGTGTACAGTCGCAGACTGAAGCATCTTTAATATGTTTTTGGTATTTTTGAAGTTGCCCATGGCGCTTGTGGCAGTGGACTGGAATAGTTGCAGTGATGTGCACAGGAACCAGATTCCTTGCCAAAAGCCAGCCAACTTGCATTCTCTCTGGTTACAGGATTGCAAGTACTGGGGAAATGATGCAGCTCCTAAGAACTGCTGAGGTCAACTGCTGAAATCTATTTGTCGGTTTTTTTAATAATTCTCTCTAGACCAGAGACAAAAGTTGCTGAAAGAGATTGAAGCACATTTTACGAGAACAGCACACAGGGTACTACAAGTCCCACTCCACAGGTGGAAGGGGCCCTCAGTGCAGCATGGCCGCAAGGGGGAAGAGCAGGAAGGGGAGGAAATGGTTGGGCTCAGTGCAAACATTCCTGCCAGAGCACAATGGGCAGGAGCAAGAGCAGTATCACCAGGGCAGGAGTCATTTTCTATCAAAACTAGAGAAAGAATAGAGCATTTTCCACTTTTCCTCCTATGTATAGGCAAAATCTCCTTCAAGAATTCATCCCCAGACCTATAAATACGAACACTGATGACTTCATGAGAATGCCAGAATTGACAGGGAAAATGACAATAAAAAGGTTTTTTGAAAGTCAGTGTTACTAAACCAGAAAATAAACAAGTGCTTTAAGCAGCGGACTCTGGATACACCAGTGACAAAATCAGTCTTAGGATGGCCAAAACTA